>CAUHTR010004296.1:0-35846 GCA_959609185.1 Schmidtea polychroa | reverse complement strand
TACCGTTTTCGGTATTACCGGTAATGGAATCCCTATTTATATTATAGTCATTAGATTTTTATTTTAATAAATTATTTTCTCAAGAAATCTCGAGAAAACAAATATATGTTATCTTTTCTAGAGAAATTAGAAAGGGTGAGAAATGTGAAACACCAATCACAATTACAATTCTTCGTGTCAGTTTTTTTTGGTTAAAATATTTTCTAACGATTCGAGCATTTCTATGTCTGATTCTTCAACCAAAAAATATTGGTTATATGTAATTGTTTAAGTGAATATGGGCGTTACCTTATTCATATTTTGGGGGTTATGCAAATCTGTGCAAATGAAATTCTAATGCATAAAATCGAATTAAAAATTCTGTAAAATTAAATGAAAATTAACCGCGAAAGATTAATTAAAAATCCGAAATATCGAAAAATTCATTATTTCCCATGGAATAGAAATATCCACCTTTATCATTTATTTTCTATTTTATCGACCAATAAAAGTGTTCGAAGATGGAAAATCACTGAAGATTCTAAAACTTAACATAACATAATAGGACAGACAAATGAATATAGGATAAATATACATGTGGACAATAATCAATAATATCTATGTGATTAATGGGATAAAGATTATTATATTGTGATAATAACTTATATTTAGATTATTAAAAATTTGGATGTAATTGATCAACTTATTTATTTATGTTATTAAGCTTTAATTATAATTTAATTATATATTTTATATTTATTGATTTATTGGTTTATTATAATGGTTTATTATATTTTATAAATTTTTCGATAATAAATAATGGGTAAAAAACGATGATATTTATTTATGTGTTATTATTGTTGTTTATTATTATTTATTATTTGTTGTTTGCTATAATAATAATAATAATAATAATAATAATAATAATTATTATTATTATTATTATTATTATTATTATTATTATTATTATTATTATTATTATTATTATTATTATTATTATTATTATTATTATTATTATCATTTTGGTATTATTTATCTTATTATTATTTTTTTTGCATGTTGTCATGGTAGAAGTGCTAAGTGCACTATAATTATTCGGTACACTGAATGCAGTGCACTAAGTGCACTGTTTATTTAGGGCAAATAAATGTCGAAATTAATAATCGGTAATAATGTTGGTAGTAATTGGATTAATAATAATGAAACTTTCTAGAACATATGCCAAATTGAAAAAAATTAGGAATTTTAGTTAAAACTTATTTAATAATAAATCGCAAAAATTCAGGAGTTATGATATTTCTAAAAATGACTCATAAAATTGGAACGCAATAATCACATAAAATATATGAAAATCGATTAGCTTTTAATTAAACAGGAATAATAGAAATCATTTAAACCTTTTTATATATAATTAAATATATTTCAAATGAGATGTGCAGTAATATACATCAATACACAAACATAAATATTTCAATTTATAATTCTATTTTGCTTAATGTAAATTAACTAAATACAAAAAAACCAATTCCGAAAACATCATAAATATCTTACCGACCTTCACTTTCGGAATTAGGGTTTCACAAAATGATGATACACAAATATCAACCTGAAAGCAAACCCTGGGAACCGTGGCGATACTATAAATAGAATTGTACTCTTATAGAACAGGAAATTACTCTACAATATCAATCATTGACAAATAACAATTCTTAAAAGCAACGTCAATAAAATTTTTTAGTATATAAGCAGACTGATTTCACAGTCAAATCACCCTAAAATAAAAGCTTCCAAGAAGAATTGCAAATTCAGAAATTGATATTGCAATATAATTTAGAGCATAACTATTTACACTATCCGAGCTCAGGAAGCTGCTGTGTTCTTATTTATATAGAAACCATCAAGTTGAGATTTGAGAACCTCAACAAAAGCACAAAAAAATTACCAGAATTTAACAAATTTTTCTATTTATTATTAAAGAGAATGAATAAACAATAAATAATTATGATAAACTAACTGACAAAAAATAATTTAGAGAAATCAATTACATCATCAACGGCAAGTTTAATGGGGAACGAAATGAAAAGTTCAGACAGTTAAGATCACTTTTTAAGATTTAGAAGATTGGCAAAACAAAATGTAAATTATTGCGAGATCAAGAAGGAAAAGATCAGTAAACCTCCAAATGAGATCTCGGACAATAATATTTGCGAAGAAGCCTTAATAGAATTCAAAATGAAAAAAGAAATAGAAAGACAAAACAATTTTTTTAAAAAAATGAAAACATGCGAAGAAAATATCACAAATTGATATGCATACAAATAAAGCAAGATAAAAATATTGTAGAATTAAAATTATTTAAAAATTTCAATTAATTACTTTCTTTGTAATGAGTAAATACCATTTTTATGCTCACAACCAACGCTGTACTGTAACTTTTGGGGGCCCTATGAAGACACTAAAAATATTTTTAAATTATTGCATTGATATATATTGATTTTAATTTAAAAATTAATACAAGATTGTAAAGCAATTTTTCTAGCTCTTTTGCTGGCAAATTCATCAATTATATCATTGTAAATTACAAAACATGAGAAATATAAAATAAATTCTGGAAAGTAAATAATTTGTCATTAAAATCTTTTCTTTTTCATTGATATTTTTACGATTTCATTTATCCTCATTTCTTTATATTCTAGCAATAAATATTTTATTTTAAATTTAACACGAATTTTCCTAATTTAAACCAAGTGCAAAAATTCATGTTTAATTTAAAACAAAATATTAACCGATAGGAAATAAAATATTTATTCAAATAAAAGAAAATTATTAGACAAATTACGTTTTTATGCTTAGAATATATTTTCTTTAAGGTACGCGGATCTCGGGAAGATTTGGCTAGGACCAGTCTTCAAACATGGAGAAGAGTTCACATCCGAGCCAATTTATTTTCATTGGTAGACGCTTTGCAAAAAATAAACAGATTTGATATAATTAAAAAATTGGACTGTGGGGTGACCTTAAAACAAGTTCCTTCAATTCACCGTTTCGATGATGAAAAGTTGCCTGCAATGTCTGCGACTACAAGATTTTTAATAAAGCATTATCCAAACTTACAAAAGACTAAATCTCAAACAATACAATAAATACATAAAAATGTCAATGTGAACTAAAAAAATTAATGCGTTAATTTAATGGAATATATTTTATTTTATTTAAACAACAAAATTTTAAAGAAATAAAATTATTTAAAATAATGGTCGAATTAAACCGGTCAAAAAAACCATATTTTTTTATTTTATTTAATAAAAGGAAAAGGTTATTTAGATGTAAGTGATAGGAAAACTTCAACTAAATTTTTATTATTTACTGAAAAAAATTTTTATTTTGACAACTGAATTTCTCAATGGGTTTGCCCGAGTATACTCGGGTGAACAATAAAATTTTAAAAAAAATAATAATAAAATATTGCAACTGTTCAAACTAGTATACAAAACAGGCTTAACGACTGCTACATCAACATCCACAGATTTTTTTCTGCAGAATAATGATATGAGTTTCATTGTAGAAACTGAAGTAAACAACTATTTAAACAGTGGCGTGTTTATGGGAATAGAGGCCTTAGGCGCACATCTTTTTGGGGACCTTTTGAACATTTACACCTAGAATAGACTACTGGTGTCTAGCCTATGTGCAAAAAGTTGTCCAAAAACTCGAATTTGAAATAGAACCCATTTTGTGGTTTTAATAATGATTTATAGAAACTATTTTCAATGAATGTGATTCGATTTAATTTTAGTGAAAAAAGCATGAAAAGCAACTCGGTTGTTAAAATGATTGTAATACGATATGTTTATAACATTATAATGTCAAGTTTCATTTCAAAAAAAAATAAATTGAATCGCTGTTAATTTTTTACCAACTAGTATAGTAGTCAAAGATAACGTTATAGAAATAGAAGAGAATATAGATTATAGAGTTAAAGTTGGAATATATGCGAATTAAAAATTACAATAAAAAAAAGTTTTAGGAATTCCCATGCATGGGTTAGGGTCAGATTATATTTACAATAAGTCATTACAGTAAAAATTCACAGTTGTTAATTTTAATTTATTTCGTTTGATTGGAGGCCCTAGGCGCGCGCCTAGCATGTATTCTGAGAAATAATACATTTTGTCACACTGCAAAGCGACATCTTTCTGTACCACCTACAAACGTATACAGACAAACAGGGAATAGCTTTATTGAAACCAGAAGCTGTGTAGTAATCGGTGCTTTTATAAGCTAGCGCAACATTCATGCATTAACTGAACTGTGTGTGACAATTAATAAGTTTAATTAATTTCATATCTACATTTTTAGTTCCTTTTTGTCCCAATACTTTCTACTAATCACACAAAGACTGAAGGAAAAATACAAAAATTACCTACAGTAATCAACTTTTAGTTATTATTAAATTTCGTTAATTTTTTAAACTTTTCTTGCTACATTTGAATTTTGACACTTGAAGTCTACACTTCTAAGGAGACTTATTTTATACATTATTCGTATTCTTCAGAATAATGAATAAGGATTCGGTACAGCCCTATACGAGTCCCTGTGCAGCCATTATGTTGTTTGGTATTTGTCGGTTCAGCCGGATTACTCGTAGAAAGATCCGGATTTGTTGCCAAAACCTATTCCAATATCAGGCAGTAATTATTTTTAATTGACTGATTGTTTTTTAGATATTTTTATTAAAGAAAGATACAGAAAACGTGAGAAAGAAAATGAAAGCTTCAGTTACAGTTAAAATTCAATACAAAAATTTTTGAAGAAATTAAAGGAATTAGTGAATAATATTTGAAATGAACTTGCATTCGCCTAAATTATTCATTGGAAATTTATTTCATTCAATAATTCAAAATGTTTTTGAAATGTTGGTGTTGATCAGTATCATTTAATTGAAATAAAAAATCGCTCAGAGTTAGAGACTAATTTAATTTATAAATATATTTTTATTTGATTATCTGATTACATGTTATTCATTTGTGGGTCAATCAACTTGGCTTTTATCAAATAATAAGTATAAGTGTCTTATTTTTGTTTTATTTTTCATTATTTAGTGCAAAAAAACATTGAAATTATAAAAAAATTATAAATGATCGAAAAATTGTTCACTATTATGTATTTTCATATTAAATTTATTAGAAAATATGTATATTTCTTTTTAAATTAAAGTCAATTATTAATTATTCAAATCTACGCGTACCTTAAAATTGTCTACTTGCAAGATAATGCTGTATTTATTAAATTAGGGACCCAGATGTTTTTTCAGGTAATATTTCAAAATACGATCTAATTTTCTGAACGCATCCATTAATCAATTAAAAAAAACTGTAGTTTCGCAATATTTTTAAAGTTTTGTCTACCCAGTCTTATCTTTATACTTATGAAAGTTTTTCTACGAAAATTTAAGAAAAACAATCAAATAAAGACATTTACTTAAAATAAACTAATATTATTATTTTTCAAAATATTTTTTGGCACTATTTTTGAATTATGTTTAAAAATAAAACATGAAGGTAATATCTTATATTTTTAACTTGATCATTATTTAAAAATTTCATTTATTATTTCGTTATATTAGTCTACAGCTGTAGATTATGTTTTTAGTTATTGTTGACTAACATCAAAATTGTTGAGTTTTTCATTAATTCACTAATATAAGCACATTTAAAATTTAGTGATTAATGTGATTTCAGTAGCTCTCATGAATTAAATTTCGGAAATATCCATTCAAAACTTACAAATTCTATTTTTTACATTTTTTATGCACGAATAATTTATAGCTAAATATTAATAATGAATCTTTGATAAACTAAATATGTTGAAAAACTAATAAATTTTTTATATTTTTACATTACTATATTGCAATGATATCATATTTTTATTAGTTTGCTTATGTAAACTAATTACTAATATTCTCATATTAAAACTAAAATGGATACTATTTTATTTATAATAAATGAATCTATTTGGGTATTCTATCGTTTAACGGAGTTAATCATTATCACTTACTATCTACTATCACTTAAACGGAATTAATAGAATTAACTGAAGAACTTCGAAGCATTATTGTTACTATTCTTTAATGTTAAACCAACAAAAAACCAAAGATCATAGAAAAACACAGCAAAACATAGCTGTTCAGTTATTGTACTGTTTTTTTTGTAAAAACCAGAGTAAAATTGCTATTTCTGATATTATTTAAATATCAGGAAACTCGGCAAAAATGTTGCTTACACTTACCAGTTTGTGCTTCGCACGCGTCCATACATTTTCTATGTTTTGCGTGTGCACCTGAGCTTTGTCGGGTGTATGAAGTTTCTATCATGAACAACAAAGGAATGTTCATATATTCCATCGTCCCACCCCTTAATATGATGTGCGTACTAGGTAGAATTACGGTTTCAAGTGTCTGCAATGTGTGGTTCGGAACTTCGACAAGAAAGTATTTACACAAGGCTCTCTTGATCCCCCCAAAGACCAAATGTCCTTCTCTTCATATATTTCAATGTTACTTCTTGCGGGAGTATTTAGTTTCATCAATTTTAACGCTTAGTGGTTCTTATACCTCATCAAATTCTCTTATTTCCTCCATGTCTTCGCGGTAAAAGTTGAACCAATCAACGATTGTATTTGCCCTCTTTGTGGTGATGGGGACGTTGATAAATTGATCCTGAAAAGCAATTTTTTGAAAGATTATTATCACTGGTTGTTGAAATTCATCTTTCTGGGGCTCCTGCCACTATTTTCTTTAAGCCAATCTGGTCACATCTTTTTAGACTTCGGTGTAAATTATTTTAAACCAGCATTGACTGATTTGGTGTCCCATACTTTAGTAATAATCGCATTGAATTGGAATATGGCTTCTCTGAGAATTACTTTTAACCTATCATTGATTATGTAACATACTATTCTTTGTCAATGAATATAAAGTGCCGTATGGATGTCCGTCACACATAATTTTTTCTAATTTCAAAGATTTTTATAGCATTCGATGCAGAATTTAAATGTCAATATAATTATAAAATTTTCATTTAATTACAATTCCTTTTTTAATTATTTTATAAATAAAATAAGTCGTAGAATTATAAATATTTATTATGCAAAAACGTAAACCAGTAAAATCAATTTAATTCAGTAACAGATTCTTTCAGAAAAGCTAGATTTATTATTTCGTTTCAATTAATGCATCCTATACTTGAAAACTAAACTCATCGTCTTCAGAGTACCATTTCAAACCTAGGGTCTTGACGGCCATTGTCATTTTTCAATATCTAGTGTTTTAGGCCGTTCTTCAACTGGGATTGTAGTCATAATTCTTTCCTAGTTGGACAGCCATTTTCTAGATCACATTCCGGCATTGTCCCAAACTTTTTTCTAGCCCCTCTTTTAGTCTCAGTTCTTCTTCACAATCAACAGAGTCCATGGTATCGTCCATATACGTAGACTTGCAAATAGATTCTGTCACCTGTGGATAGTCTTTTTCAAATTTCTTGGCATTCTCTTGCGCGACTAGCTGGACAAGGAATGGAGATGCATTAAGACCAAACAATAACCGATTGAACTCATAGTTAATAAGCTTCCTCTCGGTTGACCATAAGAAACGATGATATTCCCTGTCTTCAGGAGACATTCTTATTTGCAGATACATTTCTGCTATGTCACAGACAACAGCTATTGAAAATCTACGAAAAACTTTATTTTGTAATTTTGGACCAATTTCCACCAAATCGTCAAGTCCAACACCATTACACCTGACTGCTGCATCAAACCCAATACGCACTTTCGTGGTATCTTTATCTCTTCTAACCACAGGAAAGTGTGGTAATATCCATTCCGAATCTCCAGGCATCATTTTCTCTTTCACAATGCTTTTTTCAAGTAACTATTCAAAATATCCTGATACTCATTTTGTAAACCTTCCTTTTCTAGCCTTTTAGCTAAACTTCGCAGCCGATTCTCTGCCATTCTATCACTATTGGGCAAAGATATTGTTGACTCTTTCCATGGCACTTTTACCTAGAAATGCCCGTCTATTTTTTTAATTTCAGCTTTTGTTTTCTCATAAATCACCTGGTATTTTACTGCAAATATATTTTCCTTTAGGCCACTTTCGTCAATCTCCCAAAAACGTTCCATTTGTCTTTGCAAATCATCGCAATTACCAAAGAACGTTCTAATGAAATTGCTTTGATGATTCCAAGTTCTTCCCACTGAGGTTCTTCCAACACATGCCCAGCGAAGCGGGGTTAAACGAACAATAGGTTCATCCAACTTGCCATCGAATTCTTTAAGTGCTCGTTGACGTGTTAGATTATCAACCTCAATTAAAACTTCAACTGCCTGCCTTTCGTCTAGCATCGGAAAATGGATGCCCTTAAGATGAGTCCACTTGTGTTTTTCTCTCACCCAATTTATTAGCCTCATTTCTCCTGTGATATTTTTTACAGCCAGTGCGTTGAAGTTCTTAGTCAATCGGCTGTCGTTACTAATTAACTTCATGGTCACCGGAGTAGCCATAATTTTTTGGACATAACCATCGATAACTCCTATCGGTGTCCTCCTTTCAACCTCTTTAAATCCAAGCTCATTCAAGTTCAAACTAATGATGACATTTCGAGCAATAGTCGAGTAAAACCTGAAGAAATTGCACCTGATACGGTAATTTCTGAATCAGGTAGAAAACTGATAACTGATAAATGTCAAGAAGCGATAAATTGGTTGGAAAAGAATCAACAGGCGTCAAAGGATGAGTTTGACTATAATTATAAAGAATTGAAGAAGTTGTTTCATCCAATAATGACTAAAATTTATCATGAATATATGACATCCGAAACTAATGATACTTCCAAAATGTTTAATGATGTTTCTTGTAAGAATGGATCTAATGGAGCTGAATTTTATAATGTATTACCTAAAAACATAATCGAGGTTCTAACTCACTAAGGCATTGATTTGGCAGAACCTGCGATGACAAACAACCACGGTTTCATCTTCGAAACTAATGATACTTCCTAACAAAGAGAATCCTTTTTAAAACAACAGCTCAAAATCCAAATATATCAAAATCAAAAATTCGAAAGTAAATTCCAAAAAACCAAATCAATTCCATTCATAATATAAAGTTACAAAATTCCAAAACCGAATAACCAATTGTCTGCGTCTGTTTGCGCACACAAAAAATCCAATTTCAGAGAGCAAAAGTAAATTGCTTTGATATATTAAATTTGAACCAGTAGTTAAATTATTGTAAATCTGAATTTATTGAATAGTGTTTTTCTTGAAGAATACTTGTTTAATCACTGAAGACTGTTGAATTGTTTGATAATTCTGTGTGGTTGTAATCAGCAAAGTGAAGATTAAATTGTAATTATGCTGATCAATAAAAATTGGTTTTGTTTAAAACTGGCCGTTAACCAAAGCACACTTGAAGTTAGATAAGTAGTTGTCAATTTATTATTTCACCGACAAACCCAAATATTATTTTGTTCATAAATACAGAATTAAAAAGACCTATAGCATCTCAGGTTCCTTCTACCTATGTTCTTCACTACGTCAGACTTCAGGTTAATGAGCTCAGCAGTGACGTTCTGAGCCAATCTGTTAGTATCTATAAACTTTCATACTACCCGGTCTGTGATCAAGACACTGTTTGACTGTGTGACTGCAGAGCCACAGCCAGCCTTCCTTAGAAAAGGGGACTGGTTGCATACTACATTCTCGCTAGTACGAACAATATTTGAAAGTTACGACATGATCTGCCATCGGAACATGTGTGATACTTTGATATAGGGAACATAATGTATATAGAGTTTTAAATGAGTATTTATTTTCGATCTAATATACGAAAGCCCAATTGATAATGGCTAGTGGAATTTGATAAAATCCAGTCAATTGTGCTTTGTCCTAATTTTAACATTAATAGTGATTTTTAATGTTAAATTCTATGTAATTAAATGACTTATGCTATTTTTTATGTAATATAAATAATTTTTAGATTTTATGATGAGTAAAACATTTATATATTAATTTTATTATACACAAAATTTTCATATTTCACCTAAGTTTTATTATAAATTTGTTGTAGAACATTTTAACATGACGACAGTAATTTCTCAAATGAATAATTTGGTTTTTCGAGTTCTTCATTTACTGCTTTGCATATTGCACAAAATCTATAATTGAAGCTCATTCTGTTAAATCAATGAGCTGAGGAAACTTTAGTTATTTCTCCATTTTTAATTTTACTAAATACACTCTTTATGGGTTTTCAAAAATGAATTAGCACCAGAAATATCCTCATATGTATTCACATTTAATAGTTTTCAAATTTCAAATTTTGGAGTTTTTCAATGTCCTTTTGTGTTTGATTTTTATTATAGAAATTTTGTGAACCGTGTTTGTGTGTAGGTATTTATTTTTCTTCCAACAGTGAGTTTTTCTATCTGGATATAGTTTAAGCCATTAATTAATTTCATGGATTTAATAGATTGTCAGTTGTGGGCACACAACTAGTTATTATAGGTAGATTTTTTTATTATTAATGCTAACCACACCATCTCAGCGACTTCCGACATTCATCTTTGGACAAAAGAGAGGAGAAATGAAGAAAATTTATATATACTGGACAACCAAAGAACAGCAGAAAATCAAAATCATTTTCCAAAACCAGACAATTGAGACATTGAGTAGAAGAAAATCTTTTGTCAAAAATGGGAATCTACAGAAACCTCTTCATGCTTATGGAACCTATATGAACAACCAATGGTCAAAATTAGAATCTCAAGATGAAACAATATACCTTAATAACAAAACTAATCACACTCAAATGCAGATTTATAATAATGAAATAATTGTATCGTACAAGGCAAAGGTCGGGAAAAGGATAAATGTTTTTATAAATGATAAAATTCAGTTAGTGTTGGGCGGACATGGGCAACAAGTTAAGGTCAGCCTTCAAAATTCAGGAACCAAACAAACATCAAATAAATGCATGACGAGAATTAAGCATTGCAAGCGAAAAACCAACTCTGACCGGTGGCATCTCGTGTTCATCGAAAATAGACATATTAATCTTCATAATAATAAATTCGTTGAGAGAATAACTAATAATCAAAATTTAACGTTATCATTGACATTCTTATGTGTAAAAAACAATAGTCTATCTGTGAAGAGAATCTATTCATTAGCAATTGTGTTAAAATATCGTTTATATTTGTAATTATTAGCGTTCTACTCATAGATAATTCAAAATATTAATTTCAATATGTTGAGTTTTTAATTAGATAAATATTAAAGTCAGTGTTCTGTAAAAACAATTAGATAAACAATACTCAACGTATATTTGTATTCAAATTCGTATAATCTACAATTTACAAAACTCCGAATATCGCAATATAATGCCTGCTCTGATTATTGGTATACATCTATATTCGAACGCTCTAATAACCGCGTCCGTACAAAACAATATCCGTTTTTCAAATTTTAATTCGATGATTTCTTGATTTTGAATTTTTAACACTCCTTTATTAATTATTTGAAAATTTTAAATTTAACAACCTCAACATATCTCCCCTAAAAAATTCGTCCTTGTAATATGTTTTAAATTTACACTTTTCATTTGTTTTAAACTTTACTAACAATTAAAATTTTAAATAATTCATTGAATTAGTCACAAATATTCTATATTTTATTATTATTCAATATCGATTTTGTTAAAGTCATAAGAAAGAATAGTCCAATTTTTATTTTCGTTAACTTCCACAGGATCACTTGTCGTTAAGTTATTATTTATCCTTAATTATTAAGATTGTTAACTATTCATATTGAAGATTATAAANAAAATTAAAAAAAATAATTATTTTTATAGTATGTTTTTAAATTGAAAATGTGTTTTAATATTATGTTTAATATTAAAGTTTTTAAAACCATAATGGAAGAAGAAAATTTAACAGACAGACATGATTCATTTTTTGACTCTGCTAACACAGAAAATACAACCAGCAAAAAAAAAATATTCGAGTATCTCTAACGATAGCCGTAAAGTCCTTATTAAAATGGTATGCGAACAAGGCTCGGATATTGGTGTTGCTGCAAAGTCGGTTGGTATTAAGTATAATACAGCTTGGAAAATCATATCAGAATATGAGCGAAGCGGCAAAGAAATTAAAAAACAAAAGTTAGGACGGGAAAAATCAGTTCTTACACCTCAAATAATTTGTAAAATTGAGGAAATAGTGGAAGAATATCCAGAGTTTACAATCTTGCAAATTCAAGCTAAGCTGAGAAATGATTTGGAGTCGGTCAACATTTCAAAAAGCTCTGTGGATCGATGTCTAAATCAGCTATAAATTACGATGAAAAAGGTTCATCGTGAGTTGGATCGAGTAAATGCTACAATTTCAATTGAAAAGCGTAGGGAATATGCAATTTGGTTCAACGAGGCATATGGTGTTGATCACAACAAAATTGTTTTCATTGATGAGTCGTCGTTCAATTTGCATTTAAAAAGAACCATGGCGAGATCAAAAGTTGGTAATAGGGCAAATATTGTAATTCCGATTGAATCCGCTTTTTCGAAAATAAAAAGTATTGTGCGTGGAATGTTAAGGACAGAAAATGTTGGAAATCTATCTCAAATGATTACTAATGCATCAACACAAGTGACTTCTGATGATGCAGCAGGATTTTTTAGGCTAATGTCTAGAAATATAACAAATGCAGCTGCAGGTTTGCCTTACCATCACGTGTAAATAAAATTTAATGCTTACTTATGAACCTTGTAATAATATTTGTTTAATTATATTTACTTGTTATAATAAATAATTTTTGTTTAAATTACTATACTTTTAAATGGGAAAAATTTACTTTTAAATGGGAAAAATTTACTTTTAAATGGGAAAAATTTACTTTTAAATGGTAAAAATTTACTTTTCTCTGGGAAATGGTTTTTTTATACAATTTAAAGCTTTTGATATTTGATTAACTCACTAAACGAGCTCAAGAAACTCAATTACTACTCAAAACACATAAAATATTATTTATTTATTATTATAATCTTGAATTATTAATCTTTATAACCAGCGTTCTTTTTATTTACATAAAATGAGTAGGATGGGAAATTCAATTATTATATATAAATAGAGTTAGGATGCGTACCATTGTGAGACATTATATCATGTGACACAATCACCTAATATTATAATACGTATTCGATGTAAATATATTTCTATAACAATTAAAATTTTAAATAATTTAATAAATTCATTTAAATAGTCACAAATATTCTATATTTTTTTATTCTCTATCGATTTTGTTCCATTCATTAAAGTCTTAAGAATAGTCCAATTTTTTCGTTAACTTCCACAGGATCTAGATCACTTGTCAAGTTATTATTTATTCTTAATTATTAAGATTGTTATTGATACATTTTCTATAATTATTTCATACTAGAATAACATTTCTTTGTTTTATATTTGAATTTAAGGACTAATTTTTTTTAAATATCGAAATAACTAAAATAAACTACAATACGATGATCGCCACGTCAAATTATATGCTTAACACCACAAACTTCTATAAACGTCATAACGAACACTTAATTTACAGGTTTTTTTAAAATATTTTGTGAAGAGGAATAAATATATTAGGTGGTGTTTTATTATAACCATAAGTAATTGTAATAAATATTAATTTGAATTTATTCAAATTGACAATACAAAATTCAAAAAATCTCCCATTCACCGTGCTTTTCATAATGTCATATTAATTTTCAATATAATTTTAAGCTCAGTGAAAATTAGCAGGTTTCATCATTATTTATACTGAACTAACAGAAAGAATATTTCTAATGATATATTAATCACAAAAAATAAAAAAATTTTCACTTAAATAATTTAAATTGATAATGAATATGTATTATGAAAATCAATTATTCAAGAACGAATAATTCAAAAATATATATTTTTACATGATTTATTTCTTATTTATTGCATTTGAATATCATAGAATCCGTACTCCCTTTGTAATTTTGATTAATTCATTTAAGCCAATTTCGTCTTCTTAACAATATTGCCGTTTGCGTTATTATTAGGCCTTTTCCTAGTTTGTTTTTCTTTGGTATGATTTCCATCATTGATCAAAGTGTCTTGACTTCCCATTCCTATACTTTTCATTAAACAATACCTATTGCATTTCTTAACGGTAGAATATATTTTAAAATATTTAAAAAAATATAGTTTTACTTGTACTCCACGGAAAATAATTTCTTTAGTTTTTACATTTACACGTTCACAGCATTGAAAATAATAATCACATGTCTCTTTTAAAGAATTTAAATCAACTGATTCTGAAATATAAGAGTACCAAGGCATGGAATTGTAGTTTTCAATAGACAAAGAATTTAAGTTCAGGAACAAGAACATTCCCGTTGCTACCAAATGTTCCATTGACTTTTTAACACAGATATCGCTTAAATAAAACATAACTTTGATTACCGAAATGAGCGGTTCGATGATTTCTTTTGAAAGTTTATATTTATCTGTGAAATTTTTGATGATTTTCTCTGGGGGTACAATATTTGTTATCTGTGTTCCAACAGATGCAATTAAAATCTTTTCAATATTGTTAATGTCGCTTAATAAAGATTTCAATTGATCTTCGTCTGGTTTGATATTCAGTATTTTTAAAATTACTTCGGATAGTTTTTTTATACCAAAAATCTTTTCATTACACTTTGTAACATAATTCAAACATGCAACAACTATATGAATAGATGGTGGATTTTTCTGGCATAGTTGACAGAATTTGTACATTAGTTCAACTGATGTATCAATGAGATTGACTGGCCTTCATTATGAAAAGAAAACACATCAAAATCTTCTAAATTGAATTATTATAAAGAAAATATTTTTATAAAGAAAATATTTTCCAATATAAAAATATTAATAAAAATTACTTACAAATTAACATAAATACCGACAGATTGAATCAAGGACGCATTAAAAGCTTGTTTTTCATTAAACATGCTCTTTAAAATTATTAAAATGTTTATTTAAACGAATTTTATGCTAAAACGATTTAGTTAAACTTTTTAAAATTTGATATTTTATTCATATTAAAATTTACTAATGTTTATATTAAAATGAAAATATTTTGTTAACTAATCGTGATAAAAAGTTCAATTATTAAATTATTTATAAAATGTTTAATAAATATTTTTTTATATGATTCTTAACTTTAGTAAAATCCTTAATTTTTTTTGTTCACCTTTGATCTGTTTTTGTTTTCTTTTAACATTTAATTTATTTTCATTATGACTGTAGATCAAATTTTCCCCAAATGTAACACACATTTATATATAGTAATTCAAATTAATTAAAAGTTAAAAATTTTACACTTTGAGGGCCGGCCGCCACTATAGTGGCAAACTAGTTCTAAAATATCAAATGTGGTTTTTCTTATATAAAATTAAAAAAGAAAATTTTTTTTCTAAAAACTACGAATCAATATGTAAAAATAAGAAAAGACAAAAAATTCAATCGAGAAATAAACTATTTTATTTTTATCAATAAATATGGTTATTATAAATTTATTTTTGTGTGATAATCTTTGAAACATGGTACAATGCATAATGGAACATCACATAGTTGACACATTATTGTGGTTCTTTTTCGATCACTTGAAGTTGAACAAACAACACAGCATTTCTTTCCATTATCACCAGAATTTATTGGAATTTTATCAGGAAAGTGTCTTCCTTGTAAACGAAGTGGGTTTTCGCTTAGTGGTGGTCTTCCAACTCGTTCGCTTCTTTGAGATCCATATTTTTCTATCAATTGTCTAACCAATATCAGTCTAAAATCAGCCAATTGGATTCTTGACTTGTTCTTCGCTCTGTATATACAATAAGCGTTATGTACTACCATATCAATGATGTGAAAAAAGAACTTTTTGTACCATTTGGTAGTCAATAGGCTGTTCATTTTCGACACGGAAGTTTTTTGGACCAGGTTTTTCTTGAAATTGACGAAGTTTTGGCACAAAGTTTCCTTCTTTTGACCAAATTCTTTCACCAGCTCGATCGTTTATGATGTCGAAATCTTCAATTTCATCATCACTTCCAATATCTGATCCTTCATCTGCTAATAATTCATAATCAGCGATTTCGTTTGACATTTCTCTATAAAAATGTAAAAAAAATTAAAATAAATTTGCTAACTTTTCTAATCCTTTACGTAATTCAATTTTTTGATGTCAAAATCTTTATTTTCGTATATTATATTCATAAAAAATATCAACTCACCTCTAAATAGCGTAGTTTAGAAGATAATCGAAAAAAAATCGGACGTGATCCGTATGCGACTTTTGTTGAATATAAAAAAGATATGTGAAAAATTTGGAAAATTAGAAAAAAAAAATACCTATTTTATAGAGTTTTTTATGCTGGTTATAAAATTATAAATTATAAAATTAATTTTTTTTCCAGTTTTTAATGAAATAAATAAAATATTTATAAAAAAAATAAAATTTTAAAATTTAAAATTTTAAAAAAAGCCGGTTGTTTTTTAATCATATTTCATTAATAATTTAATAATGATCATCGCAAATAAATACGCGCATGAAAAAATATTAAAAAAACTGATTTAAATAAAAATTTTTTTTCGATTATTTTTCTGATATTACAGTACAAATGGCGTTATTTAATTGTCTCGAATAACTTTATTAAGCTCATTGTCTTTACTCTTTATTGTCATGAAATGGTTTATTTGAATGGGATGATTATTAAATTTATTAATTACCCAAATAATTTCTTAATTTTTGTTATTGGATTATTTTAGGTTATTATTCAAAGCATCTATTCTTAAATAATTTTCTTGTCTATAGGGTTTGGTACTTTGATTTTTTTATGTTAATTTGAGCTAAAGCTTCAAAGTTTTTAATCTCTAGGTAATCATAGCTTACATTTTAGTTTAAATATTATACAAAGCTATCATGTTGAGTTCGTGTATTCTCAGCTAAATTTGTTCTTATAGCTAAAATGAAATAAAAATTCTCAGTTAAAATTTTTTATATAATAAAATACTCACCTTTTCCTTTTAAACAAAGGACTGTTAACCCTTTCAGCCCTGAATTTTTAATTTTGTTATTTATTATTAATTGGAAGCTTATCAAGAACCTCAAGACCAAATTTGAACTGGCTTGCTTCACATGTATAGGAATTAATCAGTTGTGGCAAATGCTACCGGTAGGTCTTAGAGATAAAAAATACTAATAATGAAAACTTACATTTATTCGATTAAAACAATAGTTTTGTACATAAACACATTAAATTTATTTATTTAGTATAGTTTAAATTTTGATAAACAGAGGGGCAATTTTCACATTGAATCCACATGTCTCGAGCTTACGGCACTGTTCGTTGCCATTTTATGTATCATATCTTATGTCGTTTACGGGAATAGTATGTGTTTTTTTTCGCTTGATTGGTACTTGTGAAATTCTGGAACTTTTGCACAATGGTCTACCTCGTTTCGGTGTACTAATTAAACTATCAAAACGTGCCAGCCCTTTTGCTATTTGCATAGTAAACTCCGAAAAATCCATCTTACCATTTTTATTACTCCTTCTCATTCCATTTATGACTGATATTCTAACCAACCGTTACAAACGGCTATATTGAAGTAATTGGAAATCACCCTCAAAGTGCATTTTTCTTGATCTAATGAAAGTACGATACAGTGCAATTAAAAAATCACTCTTATCTATCATTCCCATGGAAATATTATACAATCGTATAATTGCTGGGCGTTTTACCATTACGTAGGCTCCTATATTTCTTCGATGCCATATTTACACTTTTATTATCATACCATTGAACTACTACTATTTTCTTATCGTCTGTAACAAATAAATCGTTGCTACACGTTCACTTTTCTTTAGCTCATTTTCAGACTTCAGGGGACATTTTTAAAGTCTATTTCAGTAAACTGTTACGAAAACACCTTTTTCTAATAGTTATTGCCATAATAATAATGATGTAAAATAATTATCACAGAACAGTTTTTGTTCTTCATGCTCTGGAATTCTACTTATTAGATGAATTACCAGTCCATTGGTAGCTGAATACATTTCTTGCAAACGGACAGGTAGAGCATTAGAGCCTTGGTACACAATCGAATGATATATGATACGATAAGCAGCACAAAGCATCAACACTTTGACTTCGCACGGATTTGGCTTTCCATTTAAATACTGCTTCACCAATGTTCCATCTAAGCCATAAGCAGCAGTGCGCGCAAAGTCAGCTGCGCTGAGCAGCCTTTAAATACAAATGAGCGTCAAAATGCTATAACGTGGTTGTAAGAGTTTTAAAATGACACTGTATTCTATAACTGTAGCGACTATGTTGAAAACTAAGTAGATAACCGGTCTTCGCTGCTGGTGGTTCATTTACATCGACAATTTCCGTGTGCTTTTTACTAGGAACAACTGCCATGAAACGGTTGAATTAAATATACTACAAGTTGTCTTTTGAATGGAATTATTGACTCGTCAATGCATAGATTTTCTTCGATTACCAACTTATCATTTTGTTGACCTTTCACTGAAAATGTGAAGTCTAAGTTTGATACATATTCAATTAAATTTCTTCACTTATTACAAGTAATTGAATCAGGGACGACAAAGTTATGAATAAACTTGAAACCAATAGAATTGTGAAGCAAGAGGAATTGGTTAATTTTTAAGACTTTAATTATTGCTTATATTATTAATTATATTTTGAAATATAATTTATTAATAATTAACCTACAATTCTCAATCTTTTGTATGAAATTTATATGAAATTTATATTTCCTTATTTAAAATGTAGTAAACTATAAATAATAGTTCATAAGCTCTATAGAGCTTATATTGATTTTTATCTATAGGGTACACAAGGATGTTGCAAATTTAAAACAGCATAACAAACATACCGTATTTTAGCGGATATAGCGCGCCCCCGCGTATAACGCGTATCCCTGTATACCGCGCGGATTTTATTGTATGTGTAAATACAAATTTGTATAACGCGCCCTGGCCTATAGCGCGCACCTACCTGATGCTGGTAAATTTATTTATTATATCTATAAAAAAAATTTAATATAAGATAACGTGAACATTAAAATTTATAATTTCTTTATTTCTATTTGTTTTCCTGACGTGTCAATACGAACAATGCAACTCCGGCTGGCGCCATTCGATCCATATTAAACACAAACTCGGTATCTGAAACATTGCTACATAACAGAAATAAATAGCAAATTATTATTTAATATTATAAAAATAAAATAATTTGTTTAACTAAAAGTAAATCTGGTTGCAATCAAACGTAACATTAAAACCGATGGTAGGGGTACTGTCACATCATAAAAATATTTCCACTGGCAATGCCGCCACGTGTAAAATATAAATCATAAAGCGCGCACCCACAGATACCGCGCATGGGGGGTGCGCGGTTTGTAAAAATGCGTATAACGCGCGCGTTATATGCGCTAAAATACGGTATATGCTTATATTAAAAAAATAAAAAAGTATGAGGTCTTAAATTTGATACAATGTCCATTGTAGTGTTAAGTTTAGAATAAAAATTTATCAAAAAATTTTGAAAAAATTTATTCAATTTGACTCGATGAGATTTAATTATAATAAAGGCTCAATCCAAATTTCAAAATCATTAATATTTTTACAAAATTTTATTCGCAAAATTCATTTGTCTGTTGAGGTTTCAAACTCTCAAATTTGGTCACTTATATAAATAAATAAAGATAACACTAATTTAAAAATTTATTATTCCAAATAAAAAATTTTTACAAACCAAACTTACTTTCATCAAAAAGTTTTATATTAATTACTGTTTTCAATGCAATTGTATTTTCAAATGCTGTTTTCCAAGCTATTGTATCATTTAATGTCTTGCATTAATATTATTTTATTTTCTATTTTTATAAAGATGAGGGTTTGGTTTTTGTTATTAATTATATATAATTTTTTTTGTCCTTTCTATGAACTTGATAAAGAATTATATATATATATATATATATATATATATACTTGTTCAAAATTACTTTGATTATTTGATCAATTTATTTGGTGCTTATTGCTGTTGTTGATATCCATTTTCACTTTTCTATGCCTCCTAGATAATAATTTTATTAATAAAGCAATAATATTGATTTGATGTTATGCTGATTAAATTCTGTCTTTTCGCAGACATTTATTTTGTATTTGTTTTTCGCGGTTTTGTAATGTTTGTCCAATTTAAACATTCCAATTTTATTATTATCAACACTTCTAAATAACCTTCAATATATTGTTTTCGAGTTCGATTCCTGAATCTAAATTTTCATTTCGCCCTGACCTAACATCCCTAAATATTATTTATATCAACATTGGAAACAAAATCCTTAAAATGCAATGAATGATTTACAATTTGGTGTTCATAGGGGCCTAATATAACTAATACTGAACATCTGTTTGCAAGATAATTAGGCTCATCAGTGTTGGATGAAAACTCATCAGTTCAAATTATTGAATTCTTCATCACATACTGGCTGTAGAGACATACAATTAACTTGAACAAATAATTTATTGTTATTAACATTGTCGAAGAACTTGAACATCACTAGAGATATCATTGGAGTACGATGGAGGTTTCTGTTTCCTGTATTTCTGACATATTTGATCCATTGATTTTGACTCGATTTGATGATTCTTCAACTTCTTAAACTTGTTCGACTTCAGTGACAACTTCAGTTACTTCGTTAGACATGTTTGAATTTGATGATTTTTTTAAAATTGAATTTGATAATGATTTTCGTAAAAAGAGCAAGTAAAAGATTATTTAAACAATTGTTTTGGTTTTTGATTTTTAATTTTAATTTAATTAATCCAATAATATATATTTTTTTGTTCAATTATTAAATTAATAAAAGTGCTAGTCAGAGGCACTACACTGGCTAATTTTTAATTTTTTGTATTGACCTTATTGATTTTTAATAAGTAACTTAAAAAGTCTAGTTCTTTATTACTATACTTTTATTAAATAGCAAAATTAAGATAAAAATATATATTTTAAACATTTAAAACGATACCGAATTAACCATTTTCTTTTTGTCTTTTTAAAAACAACTTAAATTTTTGTAGAAAAATGTTAGAAATAGTATTAAATTATCAGAATTATAAAATATGTTATGTATTTAAATTGTGAAAACCAAATTTACGGCGATGAAAGATTTAAATTTCTAAATCGCTATCATAGTTCTAAATCAACTCATGTAAGATTTAAATTAGAAAAGATGAAAATATTTGAGAAAGTATTAAACACTATGCATATTTTGAAAAATGGAAAATATACATAAATATTACAGAACTGGAATCAATAAATTATATTTGTGATCAATGACAATAATAATTCGATGATAAATTTTATATACACGGATGATAATATTGATTTATGATGATGGAAAAGATGATTACATTGGCCTGAAATTTTCAACTTTGAAATTTATTATCTGATAAAATGAAATCAATTATCGATATTTTAATACAATTATTTCAAATATTATAAAATATTTTCTCCATCACATCCAATTTTTAAGATAATTATATGGGCAGAAATAAATGTATTGAATAACATTTACAATATGAAAAAAAAGAATTTGCATCATTTCTGAATTATGTAAATCATGAAATTGAATTTAGTTATTATATTTTTTTAAAGTTTTGCTTGACTGTTATACATTGAATTCGATTGTTCACTTTTCAAACATCAACAATAACCAACCATCATGCTAATAGTCCAATGGCCTTAGTATAGTTGTTCTATTGTTGAGAATACCTCTTATCCTGTTCTTTACTATATTTCCCACAATTATCAAGTATATAATTGAAATGAGAAAGCTGCAAATGTAATTTAACACTCTAGTTGGTTGAAATTATTAAGCATTTCGCCGAAGTTGTGTGATTTTGATTTCGAGTTGGAATAAAGCCAGAGCTGCACTGAATATGCGATTGGAACAGAACGATAGATAAAGTATTGTGGAATACTACTTTAAATTTCATTATAGGATTATCAATAAATATTCTCCATTCTTTAGCGTTGTACTTTTGTATATGTTCAAGCAGGCCTTTGATATATATGCAAAATACTACAGAACATTTTATGTCAAAGTATTTTAAAAACTCAGGTTCCACGTGATAAGACTATGCATAAGCTATTCAGCTTTCAAGAATATTTTTCTCGCTTAACTTTGATGCTAAATATTAGCAAAAGAAATATTTGAAAAATTCAAACCTCTGTTAAAATCACTGAGATTCACATGAGAAAGCTGTTTATTCTATCATTCTTTTTAGTTGATCAATTTGTTTCATGATCACTTGCATTACTTCGAATATCGGAATAATTTAAATCTTCAATTGTTGACGGAGGCAAAATAATATGGTGGGGTTCAACGAGATTGGTGAAAATCAATAAAAACATCAAATTCACAATAATAATTTAAAGTACAAAAATATTAATTATAAAAATCAAAAAAATTTAAAAAATGAATATTTTTCGGGGGGAAACTGGTATGGGCGGATGCCGAACAATGAGACGAGTTCAAATATAATAAAAATAATTTTAATGGGGTTCCTAGAAGAAAATAATTACAAAAAAACTAAAAATTAATTAAAAAATTAATTAGCTAATAGAAAACCTGAACTAATGGGAAACGAATGACCAGCGGTATTGAAGTATTTAATTACCAGCATTCTATGTATAAAATATATTTTCTGGTAATCGAGTTGCTGTCATGGTAGACTCATAATTCAATTTACAAAATAAAATTATTCTAGATCAATTGTCATTTTATCAGCGTAATTTTTTTCACCAAACATCTTTGTTCTCTCTGGAGAATGGAAAACTCGAGCATTGTGAGAGAACCCGAGTAATCAATTAAGTAGAGGCAATCGAATTAGCCGACGTGGAATTAAATTGGGGAAGGCTGTCAAAAAAATAAATAAATTGCCCAAACCAATTAGGTCGACAAGATGAACCCCGGAGGAAAGTTAGCAAAAGTAATTTGATAAAGATATAATATATTTACGAGACGGGTATAAAAGCTACCGGCAAGTAAACAGAATTGCCAGTTGGTCGAAGAAAGAAGTGTGATATTGCAGTGAAAGGGAGTAAAGCGAATTTAAATTTTAGTCTTAACCAAATCATTTTGAATCTAGCGTACAAGAAAGACCATCTCTGATTTATCACTGCTCAAGATTGAGGTTGAAATAAAAAAGTGTGCTGAGTTAACAAAGTGTGTTTTGTTGTTCCCTCCAGGTTATGGGAACTGTAAATGGCAGTGTTCTCAATTTCTTCTTAGGCAACATTCACAGTTTAAGGACACAGGATCGACATAACTTATGAAAAAGGAAATTAATATATTAATTACCTAATTTCACTGCAAAAAAGACTTAATGACTTAATAGAATTTGTAATGGGTTTACATGGTCACTTAACACGGTGATCTCTACATATTTATTAGTATGTAATTCGGGAATTAACAATTTGGATATTTCCAATTCTAAAAAAATAAAATAAAACTTATTCTTTGAAAGATAATGTGTATTTTTAAAATGATTAATGATTACGAAGTAAAAAATAAGTACAATTATAAAAATAACCTGTAATAATTAACAAATTTGATTTTAAATATTCTACACTGTATAATAATTGTTCAATTGAAAGTTTGAAATATGTTAATTTTAAAATCTGTAAAATATGTCAACATTACTGTAAATACAATCCTGAATATTTTAAAACAGTTATTTCATTCTTTCGATCAGTAAAGCGTTTATATTACCGTAAGTCGACGAAATTAATTGATAATTAATTAATTGATCGTAGTCGATAATAATTTAATTCATGATTATATATACTTAAAGGTTAGTTTAATTATATTTTAATAACATCAGTGAAAAAAAAACCCCAGGGCTTTTTTTCACTAATCCTTAATTTTAATTTAAAAGTTGTTTTATTACAATATTTTATGTAAATTTTCTCTGACAAAGAGTATTAACAACCCTAACCCATAACCAAAAGTCACTGGGCACTCGAAAAATGAATGATGATATAAATATTCTAAAATTAACACATGGCAAGAATAGTGAATGCATTGAAAACAAAACATTTCAGTTACATGCACAAAATCATCCCATAAAATCACAGTTTTTTGTATAAATTCTTTATATGCGAAATCTCACGGTTTCAAATCATTTTCAAATTCATAATTTTCAAAATTCAAAAAGCCGATAAAATTTTAAGTTTTAGCGCTGTAGACACAACTTCAAAGTGTTAGTGTGTGTGTGTGAGAGAGAGTGGCACCAAACCTAATAAAACGCATTGCTATTTGTCAAGTTTTAGCATGACTGGAAGTAGACTAATTAGCACTCGCAAGATTTGCGCACCACATTTATTCAACGCCAACGAAGTTAATATAAAGGATTTAAAAATTCTTATAAAATATCGATGTTTAATTCTACATTATCATTGTCAGATCAATTTCATTCAAATGAACTTGTGCAGGTAATAAAAATTTATCGAATTTTGACTGTACTGTTATTTCTTTCTGCTTAGCTTTAAATATTGTTTTTTAATATGAGATTGATTGTTGAATTTTCTGATTTAGAGTTCAACTGTGTATTTCATCACCATCATTTTGAACAAAATTTTGAATGTCTTGATCAAATAATGAAAATGTCTGTGATAAATATTTCCGACTAAGCATTTTTGTAGTTTCAGCTCTGATTTATCATTCAATCAGTTATATTAAATATACTCTCGTAAGGCCTTGATTATCAAAATTCAAAACTTTTTTTTATATCGTCTCTGTCTAGACTTTCAAAACAAGCTAAAATTTCCTTTATTTCATCGTTATGATCAGTAGAGTTCATATTTTCGTTAATTTCCGATAACAGTAAAACCAATTATCAGCAAACACTTTTCATACAGGTTTTTGTGCTACTTCATCCCACAATATTTATATCGCATATCTAAAATGTAATTTTTCCACAAATCTTTTAGATTTTCTGCATTTTCATATTTCTTTTAAAACATAGATTTTTTAGATTCTTCTTAATTTTTATTTATTAGTATCGTAATTTGTCCATAAAATTCGTGGTTATGTTTACACCATTTTCAATTTCTCTGTTACATTTACATATTTTGTTGATGCCGATTAACATATTTATGTTTATCATCTCCTTTGATCGATCTCACTACTGCGAACGTTTTCGGTGCGTGGTTGATTTGTATATGCTGCGTCATTACTACATCCGGTTCGTGCCTAATCTTCAGAGATCTTTATGCATCGTTGGTCGTGCTTAGTGTTGATTTCAATGATGAAATTACTACCGTTGGGTCGGAGTTCATATAATGCTGCGGGATGATCGAATTTCATCATTCATAATGATGTTTACCTTTAATTCTACAGCGATGATCAATATTAATGTATCTCGTGATTGTACCCTGAACTTCATACTTTCAAACCATTGTAATGCACCTAATTGTGGTGGTGTTGGATTTAATCATTTCCAAAAACGTCATTTCAAATTAATTTCCCAGATTCAAAATGCAAATTAAAAATACAAACATAGTGAGCCGTTATACGGCCTTAACAGAATATATATAAATATTATATACAAAACGTAATGTAGCCTAAATGGGCGATCATTAGCGAATAACGATCAATTAGAACACAATTATAGCCAATCAAATATCACGTATAACAGTGAGTATTTGATTACATGGCAGTGTAAGTGATAATTCGAAATGGTTCGTTTACGAGTATCAGTGGGCTCTGAATGAAGTTATAAAGCGCTTAATTCGAAGGAAATTCCTGCGATGAATTGCCTAATGTCTATTACTACTGATGATCTCTATTTTGGATATATTCTGTGTTCTCTTGGCATTATCGATTAATTCGAACTGAAATCGGCCATAGTGGTCACGAAACATCGGCGAAGTCTAACTAAATCTGCACTACGATGATCTCGGTTCTCTATTATGACTTGAAAAATGCATTTTAACATGTTGGACACCTCAGTCACTGTATTCGTTCACAATCTTAATTCTATAATTTCATGTACCCTGGTGATAAAACGATGACACTACACCACTTATCATAAAAATTCCTACAGCGACGGACTCGCACGAGACCCTCCAGCCCGAGGTCCTGATCAACTATAAATGATTGAATACTCCAGCTGACCTATTGGCAAATTTCGATATTTTTAAAATGTCAATGCAAATTGAATCAAAGACGCAAAATGAGACACTATTTTCTCCAAAGGAGCAAATCGAGGTATATATATATAAATGATATATTAGTGTTTCTCAACCACTGGACAGTGTACCATTTTTTCCGCAAAAATGTAAATTCTGAAATTGCACATTTACTTATTTATTATTATTATTATTATTATTATTATTATTATTATTATTATTATTATTATTATTATTATTATTATTATTATTATTATTATTATTATTATTTTATATTATAAAGATTCCTTTTTAAACTATTAATGTGCAATGATACTTGATAGCGTATTTACGGCATCTCATATAGTTTCATACTGTTTGATAATTTGTTTTTTCTTGTTGTTTCATCTACTCGTATTTGTTACCGGTCCGCGATTAGAAAATTGCCGAGAAACGCTGTTCTCTATAACTAATAATCTTTAAAAACAATTAATTTATAAATTTTTAGTATAATATGCAAGTATTTTTCGAACTTTTTTGAATTTTACATATTAGTCCGATAAACGTTTTTCATAGTCAGTCCCCGATTCTAATGCAAACATTAAAACAATAACTTTATAACTAAAAGTAGTCTTATGTACATCAAAATCTCTTATAAAACGTTTATTTATATTAATATCATAGTTTTATTATTTATCATGACGCTGATTTAGAATTGGAAAGAAAAGGGATGGTTACTGTAATTTTATTTTAAGTTTGTTTACGGTATGCTCCAGCAAGTTCTCTAGAATCTCATCAACACATTGCCTTTTGATGAACCCTGGCTTTTGTTGACGGTTGATGAACAAATATTTATATATTTTCCTTTTCTATACATGAGTTATTTTTATCTTCTGTAATAAATCGGTCAAGGACTCTTGTTTGCGTTTTTTAAAGTTCAATTTTCAATCTTATTTTCATATTATTAAATTTTTCTCTATCAAGTGAAACTCAATTTGTGAGTAAACTAAACGAACAATATAAGTAGGAAAGCCAACCTCTTAATATTGTTTAAGACAGACGTCTGATTTATTTCAAATATTTCTAAATAACAAAATATAATCATGGTATAGAAATTTACATGATTTTGAAGAAAAACCTTCAATTTTAATAATTATGCCATTAACCATGCTCCTATTTGTGAAATTTTGTAATTGCCTGCAAAATGTAATTGATATGCTTTATATTAATAAATAAGAAATTTTTAAATTTGTTTATCACAATTAATAGGTTTTTTATAAAGTTAACAAATTTGGTGGACATCAATTAGTTATTTATTAAGCTAGTACATCAATCATATTCATAACATGTATCCAATGAAATTCAAACATACTTACATAATAGTATGATTTTTTGCATACTTTCAAATTTATTTTAAAAACACATTGTTTTCTTTTATTTTTACCATTCTCATTTTCAGAAAATTGGAAATAAATGGAATATATTGTTAAAATAATTCAGTCAATGAATCGTATTACATCAAGGAAAAATTGGAGTTGTTCATTTCTTACATATTTGCTTGTATCGAACACTGACTTAGGATTTTCTAAATTTAGTTCACCTTTGATTGATCCCATATTTCATTTTGCATTGAACTTGTTATCACAAGATCTACTAGATACCCTTCGTAGAGAATCACGCTCTGCTAATAATGATTTGCTTTAAAAGAAGACTGTCAGGAGATCCTTGGTGTTTAGTTTCTCTTTGTAAAATATTTAAATTCATACTAAGATACGTGCATGCTTGTCTGATAATAAAATATTTCATCATTTGGATCGTTTTATACAAATGTTGAACATTTAGCATAGATTAATTATTAAATATAACATTATTTTTATATATTATTAATATAGACAGTGTTTATAAGCTATTCGGGGAAAACATCACGAATCTATTTTTTCGAATACTTTTACCATTTTATATAGTAATTTTGGCATTTAAGCATCTTATTTCTCTCAAGCACTCTATCTGGTTAATACATTTTGTCGACAGGAAAACTAAATATAAGCTTGGCTCTACGAAAAATGACTTTTTACCAATACTCCTTGAGTCTTATAAGCTATTTGTTCGTTATTTTTTACTTAAAATTTAATCGTATAATTTATTTAAATGATTTAATTAATTTAATTAGAAATTTAAATAAGCGCTGGCTAATAATTATTATTAATATCAAAAATAGATTTAACAAAATAGTGCCCAATACCATGACCTAATGTCAAATAAACAAAACCCAACAATATTGAAACTTTATTAAATTCACAACACAAAACTTTTGATATGATAAGTTTTTATAGTTAAGTCTTTCAAAGTTTTATATTTCTTTCAAACAGTTTGGTAGATAAGGTTTTTCTTTAGCTCTCCCTTGCAATTCCCAAATGTTTATTGCACTCGCACACTTCAGTGGTTTATTTCTTTTGGTCACATTTGGTCATTTTGACTAAATTTTATGGCAATTATTATGTCGTTTTCACTGTTAACTAATTCCCTCTTTTACTAAAAATTAATAAAATTGGATTTTTTAATTCGTAGCCTAAAATGCATATCAAATTGGAAAAATTTTAATTAATTTATTATTTATTTTGTATTTCGATTTAAAATTATTCAACATATATTTATCTTTTCAATTGGCTTATGTTTCTACTGCCCTATAAATATGCTAGTTTTCAATCCACAATTCAATGAATAAATTATTATTATTTTTTTGTATAACTTCAACAAGAATGCCTGTAAAAGTTTGAATTATTAACTATTATAATATATAGTATAAATATATATAATATAAACAATATATACAATTCGTTACCAATATCGAAATTTCTTAAAAATTTATTTTTTTTGTTATATTTGATGTATATTTATTAATATTACGCTAAAAATGAATTAATTTGGTCGAAGTATATCTAAAGTAATTAAGTTATGAGCAATACAAACACAGATACAACATACGTGTACTATTCAATAATTTGATATTCCGATCACGTTCATATTAGACATTTAACTATGAATATGTAATATGTTACATGTTAATGTCATATATTTGAAATTATAATATTTCACAATCAGAACAAAACAAATGAAACAAATCTCCAATCATCATTTTTTATCAGACAGTGGAAGTAAACTAAAAATAGAAATTGAATATCTTCACTGTTATGATATCAATAATAATTATTATAATTATAAATAAACAAATATATTACAAAAAACATTTTTTAAATAAGATAACCAAAATAAGTTAGAAGATCATCTTATTCCATGAAATTTTTATTTTAAAGAAAAATTATTGGTCAAAAATAATATTAATATAATTATTTATAATTGGAAATATTTTTACTTTAGTTTTTTTTGACAAATTATTTTATAAATTATAAGAAATCTTAACATTATTTCAATTATTAATTTTTTTCTCGTTTCTCCAACATGTTTCGTTAAATAAATTTTCTTCGTTATTAAATAATAAGAACTATTAGAATTAATTTGTAAATATTATACTGTAACTTACATTTTTACTTCTCGCATAAGTTGAATTTTTCTTGCCTTTTGTTTGGCGACATCAACAACGCAATCTTCGACATCAACGTTTAGTCATCTTCAAATTACAGTATTACCAAACCTACAAGCAATTCCTGAGTGAAGATAAGTTTTCATTAATTTCAGTTTCGAAAGACTTCTTTCACCACATGCTACTGGAGCAGGTAGCGTTGAAAATATTCTTTAGGTAATAAAATAAATATCACACAAATTTTTTCACAAATAAAATTGTACATTTTTTGGAGACGATCTCACGTCACTATGTGCTGAACAAGATTAAAACTCATTACAAATTGATTGCTTCGATTTCTTTAGACCCGCTGTAGCTTAATGCTGACTCCATTTTCAATCGACAATATTACTAATTCAGAAAGTCTTTCAATGACATGGTATAACCTAGATAATTTTCAATTAATTTTAGTTTTGTAGTGTTTTGTTGCTGTTCTAGCAGTGCCAATAAACATTCTCTCATCAGAGATGTCTATGGTGTCATCATATATATTTCCTAGTTTGTAATGAAGATACTTTAAACCAGAACATGCCATCAGTGTATTGAGTTTGAAAAAAAATACATATACACTGCATGATTTAAAAAATTTTTAAAACCGACATATTAATTAATACCAAAATTTAATGAACGCAAATTGCAAGGTACAAAACAACTCTAGGATTAATGTTCAATATTCTTTTCTGTAGTTAATTTTGCTTTTTTCTCATGTTACTTCCATTATTGTAACCCTTTCCGCATAGTTGCTTAACATCCAACGACATATCTTTCAACTGTTTAAGAGTTTTTGTTATTTTAACGATACAAAACCCAAAATACATTTTTTAATAATAACTTATATTACAATTTTATTATCCACAAAACTGACACCAGTAGTGAACACCCTACACAAGCTGAGCTAGAAGGGAAAGAGATTTTTCCATTTATTCGAGCCTCGAGCTCATAATTCGTGTACATTTGATATTGCTCCCGTATCAAGTTACATTGGGCCCAGCTTTCTTTGAGGAGGTTATCTCAGCAATACTCCAACCTCAAAACTTTATGAGTAGATTCACTCATCTGGACCGGGATGAACCAGGTCCCCTCAAGATGGTCTATCTTCCTCAGTAGTGTTATCTCTTCCTGCTCATTTCGGATAATCGTATTCTTATCCGAATACGAGAAACAGGGCTTCAACTGAACGCTTTTCTGAGTCATTTTACTTAAAGGAAACATGTTGATAAAATATTAAAAGACATAAGGATGAGGTGGATGGTTATCGAAATTTTCAGTATTGGCAAGTCAAGTGATATGTTCGGTACAGGTGACGGCCTAACCCCTCCCAGTGATGACGACAATTAAATGACTGTAATAATACTCATAATTAAGACAAATTTGTTAATGTAAATAATTGGGGGTCTAGGAGTAAGATTGAGAATACTTCTCGTAACGATGATGTTGTCGGTGGAATAGTTGTTACTTTGTATCTAATGAAAATGAAAATCTAAGGGTTGATTACGAAATATTTAGCTAATTCTTAGTTGCTGCCGGAGGAACTTTTATACTAAACGAGCGCATTAATTTAATAAAATTGTCAGCGCCTGATTGCACGTAGTCTGTAGTGAGAAGAAACCTTCTCTCGTGAGTGAGGTAGGAATACGTGGAGTGTTCCCTGAATTGCTGACAACTCAGCTCAACCATATCTATTTTTATCAAAATTAAAGGTTTAGACCTGCAGAAATTATAAGCATAAAACTAAAAATAAAATGCAATTAATTATCGTCTCAGTCTACCATTTACCTATTTTTAGTTGATTTAAACAAGAAAAGCTATAACTTAAGAAGAATTTCTTATTTTGTTTTTAATCTAACAATGGTGATAAATGCGAGTCGCCGTGACTTTACTAAAATATTTGAAGCTCAAACATATTTTTAAACTCAAATTTGTACTGTAAGTCTCCTATTAAATGTTTTATGCGTTTGGCTTACTTTTCAACAGCTTAAATGTTATTTTAATAAAACTTTACTCCATCAGTAATTGTTATCGTTTTCGTTTGTTTTTCTTTTCTAGATTAAATCAATTTTACAAAATAAAATTACTAATTTACAAAAAATATTTAAAATAATTCTTAAATTTATATATTACTAATAACCAATTACAAGTTACACTATATGACATCCTAACTTTAACTATATAAATGTCTTATATCATAATAAATATTTAAGAAAAGACAAAGTTATTTTAGACATAGGGTACCACACCTCATTCACATTTTTATTAATAACCGCGGGGCATTTCCTCCTTTTCTATTCTTACAATTTTTCATAAACACTTGTGATGGCTAAACGCGCATTCATTATCATTTGTTAACCCTCTTATATTTTGTATAATTAACAGGATAAAGTGATGGGAAAAAAGAAATGGTTAACCTAAATTTACAATTTTTAAAATTTTTATAAGATAAATTTTAGTAAATATTTGAATTCTATTTAAATATTTTTGTGATTTCAACAATTACACAATTAATGATCTGGGAAGTCCTTCCAAAATCCTGTATGTGGTTCCACAATTGGAACCATGCTCTACTACCATTATTTGATTTACTATTAATTAAATAAAACAATGATTTACTTATACAGCATCAATTAACAATAAAATAATTAGTAAATGATATAATAAACCTTTGCTGCAAGTTTCAAATTTATTTTAAGAAAAAGAGAATTTCATATTTTAAAATTCTCATTTTTTTAATAAACTTTAAGTTTGAATTTGTAAATTGTCTTTTTCTGTTGAATATATATGTAGAAAATCGAAACTAATTTGCATAAAGTTTTTATTGAAAACGATCGTAGAAATATTTGCTCCAACAGTCAATGTTTCCACGAAGGCATCGTTACTCGATCTGGCGATTGTACCGAGATTGTTGATGAACTCGCATTTGGGCATGTCGACTCCAGTATCGTACTATGTGAAAGTATTGTAATTTTTATCTGGAATAACTTTGATCATTAACTTCTTTTGTCAATCGAAGACGAATGGGTCAGTCTCCTGAAATTCAAATGTCTGGTCTCTTTCATTTCTCCTTTCTGACAATTCTACTTGGGAATTTATAGTAAAGTTTCCCATTTTAAACAACAGCTGTGCCTTTTAATCGCCTGGTTCAATATACAACAATTGCTCTAACTTTCTCGGTTTGAGTATTAATCTGCTCCAGATGTCTATAATTCTTCAATCTATTTCTTTTCTTACAACGCCAAAGTACTTTGTACTATTTCTCGAATTGTTCAGTTTTTTATTTCTCCTCATGTAATTTCAACTGTCTCTTTTATGATCACGTTTACTTCTCCCCTTTTAATAATTTAGAACGCGCTTTTATATTATAATTATAACAATTTTTTTCTATTTTTTAGTAATTGTAAAAATACTATTTATGCGGTTAATTCGCCATACAATTACCAAAGATAGATTGTTTCTAATTTTGGTAATTTTTCCCAGTAGTAATTCTATTTTTAGTATTTAATTTATTTCTATTTTAAATTTACATCTATCTTTAGTAATATCCAATGCAAAATCCGGTTCTGGTCCTAGCTCTTCTTCCACTATGTCTATACACATTTCTGATCCTTCTTCGTTTTCTGTTCTCTGGATATCTTGTATTTCTTCATTCATTGAAAAATACTCCTCATCTGAATCCAAATCGCAATTGTGGTTCTTCTCTGTTGTAGTTGCTGCATGCTCTGGGCTCTTCCTTGATTGATATTGTTTGTGGTCTGTATTCCTTTATAAAGATTAGATCATCGTCGTTGTCACTTCCCTAAATGTCTTTTAAAAGCAAGACGTTTTTGAAACACGTGAAGACATTTATGACACCAATGTGATTGGATTCTGACTCCTTCTACTCTATCTCTGTAATTGAGCAGTCGATTGAGATTGGTTACAGCCAAAAAATGATAATTTAATTCTAAAATTTAGTTAATATTTTAATGATTAAAATAAATATTACTTTCTTCAATCAATAAGAGATCCCGTCGAAGTACTTCTATATACCAAGTCAACGAACGGATTCTTGAAAATATCATTAGTTTTTTGTTTAATTGGATCTTTATTATATTTGAGAACATTGATCGCTTGATTAGGATTCAACGTCTCAAATTGACAAATATTAGCCAATTTCATTGGAAGCCAATCTGATTTCCATTTTAACTCTAAAAAAATATGTCTTTTTAATGATATAAATATATATTACCACTTAAATTATATTTCATTACTCTTTCTCTGTGGCGTTTTATGTCATCATAATATAATACAGCCAGTATGCTATATAAAAAACAGAATTGATCATTGTTTTGAACATTAACTAAAGCCTGACAGTTTTTCAGGTAATTTGGCGTTTTAATGTAACTTGAACCTAAGTAAATATCTTGATTTATATATAATAATGTTTAAAACTTACCAGATACATGTATTTTATGAATTCTCCACCCACTACTTTGTTGAGTGTATTTCTCCAACTTTTCTTTTAATTTTTCAATTCCATCATTAATAAATGAAGATGACATTGTAATTGCTTTATTTGACAAACATTATTTTTTAATTTCACCATCCTCTTTGATAAACTATGCACAAAGTCCAAATTGTATTATTTCTGTCTCCATTCGTTGAATATGATCTTCTATTTTTTTGACGAGACAATCTGAAACAATAATGTCAGGAGAATTAATTGCAGATATATCGCTTGTCAATTCAACGCGAGAACCATTTAAGTCAAACTCTCGACGTGGACACAATTGTATGTTAGAGTCTCCATTTCCGTAAAATATTGACTTTCGTTTTGTGGTGCCAGAGTTTTGTCTAACTATATTTATAATTAATATTAAACAACTTAAGTAACATAACTTGTAACATATTCTTTAACATGCTTAGGATCGTATGATGTTTTCATTTTCGATTGTACTATAAAAATTAATAAATGTTAATAGTAGAAAGAATATTACTTTTAGTGATCATACTGCTATTCGTTTCTTCGAATCTTCTAAGATGGTGTCCGTGTTGTCGTACAAACATTAACCACTTACCTGGTGTTATAATGAGACATTCTGGACATACGTAACCCGATAGGTTAGAGTCATTTATCTTGAAATATGATGTAACTGATTTACAGTTCTCAACATCTTCATGACTTTCGACAATACAAAATTTATATAAACTGCATCCGTTCACTTAAAGAAAATAATCATGAATAATAGATACAGAATAAATTATTCACTTATATACGTTAAATTAAAAGTTTAAATGACAAACAATTGAAAAGTTACTGTTTATATATTACACATAACTAAATTCTGATCAATTAAAATCAAGGAAGGGATAGGAAAAAATAAATGCATTACTTTGCGGTATTTTAAAACTTAAATATATTTTAAAACACATTTTGACTCTAAAGTGTACTTATTTAACATTTTCATTATTTTCAACATTTTAATAATAATTTCAGAAAAATTTCATAATTTTCAGCATTTTTATTTTTATTATTATTATTATTTTCATGATTATTATCAGGAACATTTTCATAATTTTCAACATGTGCAGGAACATTTTTATAATAATTATTGTCAACATTTTCATAATTTATAAGTCATTATGAAGTAAAATTAATTATCAAACTCAATTTTAAATCAATTTTTAGAATAATAATAAAATATAACTAACATTTTGATTCCATATCGGAATCATCCTCAAATATACCCCCATAAGAAACGGGGGCATGATTATTTTCATCCTCAATAGATGTGAGGGCATATTCATCAGAAACATCATTAATATTTGGGGCATATCCAATCACCTTAAGTTTTTGTAAATTCATTAATTAAATAAAATAAATTTACCCGTTGATTCCATGATAATATCTTGAGTATCGTCCTCAATATCATTTTCACCATCATTAATTGTCTGATAAACCAAACAATTTTTAATTTCAATTAAATTTTA
>CAUHTR010004295.1:0-37749 GCA_959609185.1 Schmidtea polychroa | reverse complement strand
TCAGGTAGCAATTGCAATTTTTATCCACCGATCGATAATTTTTTGTCTTCACAAATCAAGAGATGTTCTTATTGTTAAATATATTTTTTGTTTTATTTCACTGAAAATCAAAGCGCTTTATTCGATTTTTAAGTCGATAATAATAGTAAAAATAATAATAATAATAATAATAATAATAATAATAATAATAATAATAATAATAATAATAATAATATAAAATGATGATTTCTTGGTAGCAGCATTTATTATCTAAAACAATAAAATGATAATTTAAGCCTTTTGCTGCAAATAATGTATTTAATGAAAAAATTTTCGAACTATAAGATAGTTATTGTCAATCTGCATTATTTGCAGCAAAAGGCTTAAATTATCATTTTATTGTTTTAAATAATAATAAATAATAATAATAATAATAATAATAATAATAATAATAATAACTATTATAATCGTGAAATCGGAATCAGAATTTGGCATAATTTTTTGAATGGTTTCTAAGACATTTTCAGAGGTTTTTTGGAATATGGGGGAAATTAAATGCAAAATTTGTTATTGATTTTTTCCCGATTGATTTAATTTCAAAACAAAGTAAAAATGGCTGCGCTGAGAATTTGTATTAAATAAAAAAGAAAAGATTTATCGATAGTTTGCAAGGAAATGAGAAAGAAATTGGTAAATATTGCAATATTAAATTGTATACCAACTGCCTACCAATTGCCTACCAATTGCCTACCAACTGTATACCAACTCAATCCTCGGATCCTCGTTTAATGGATAAGAAGATTTTTAATCATAACATGATTTATTTCCACTACATCTTTTGACAAATATTATGCGGGCAACTAAGTTCCCACCGTTTTTTTTAATTTTTTGAAAGTTTATTTTTCAATAAAAATTAACAACTAATTATTTAATAATCAACAGGCCTGATTGGATGAATTTTTCGAGTCGAGACCGGGTGATTGAAAATTTTGTTGAACTTTGGGAAGAAGTTGTGAACAACAAGGGGGAATACATTTTTTGATTAATTAGAAAAATAAACTTTTAAAAAAAATTTCAAAACGGCGGGAACTTATTCTTAATCAACATGCTATTATTAAGGTTATTATTATTACTATTAACAAACTACCCTAATAAAAATATTTATTAAAATACTTTTCACATCAAATTATTAAATAATAAAAGTAATTATTTTAATGCAATAAATAAAACCAATAATTATTAAGCGAAAAAACTCTACAATAATTTTTTATAATTTATAATAGACTGTTCTGGACGGGACACAAGTTTTTATGAGAATGTGTGTATGTTATCTACATATTTAAAAAAAAATTATATAGTGTGTGTGTGTGACATTTTTACTAACTATATAAAGACTGTCCTGGAGGGGTCACAAGTTTTTATGAGGATGTGTGTGTCTATGACCTACATAAATACTTTGAACATTTTCATGAAAATCATTGAGATTGAGTTGACATACATAAAAATTCTGAAAAAATTTCGTTATAAAACCTTTAAAATTATAAAAATTAAACTTTTTTGGGTTGACCTATATAAAAATAATAATACTAATTGACACATCCTACTACTAATTAAACATTTATTTCCATGTTTACTTTTAGTTTAATTCAATTAAACACTTTATTAGTTTTTAATTAATTCATGACAATTCTTATGCACCATTTTTCCTGATTAATTTACATTATGGCAGGGGTTTATTTTGAAAGTGGGATAAATTTATTTAGGTATAACAAACTATATTTTCTTTAGACATCTTTAATAAATATTATTTGTAAATAAATTTGAATTTTCTATAACTATAAAACACAAAATATTGTTCTTTTTGTTTTAAAAATTTACATGCAATATTAATTGAAATGGTAGAAACTCATAGAAAAATAGTTTTTTCTTTTCTTATAATCTTTTTACCAATATTCTCTTTTTTTATGAAAACAAAGTCGAATGAGGCAAGTAAACCAAAAATGAAAGTGTCAGTCAATGAATTAGATTATATTACAAAAATAAAATAGCGATTTTTATTTTTATTTTGAGCATGTTTACATCATTTGTAGAGACATCTATCATTTCTATAAACAAATCATGCGGAGTGCCACTTTCGTTGGTGAATTTGATACATTAATATCTGGGTCGTTTATGTCGACGTTAACCGTTTTCCTTTGTGAAATCAAAGTATTTATTCGACCGGCTTAATTGCAGATAGTTGAAATAGATATCGGTAAATGCGGACCTATAATTATCCACATTATGACAAAAAAAATGGTATTCAAAAAGAATTAATAAGAGGAAAAGTCATATTTTTTTGAATTGCAATTTTTATTCCTTTTGGCACTAAAACTGGTTTGGTGGACCAATAAATCTAAAATTTAAAAGGTTATAAAATTAAATTAACGTTTTTTGTTAAATATCTCAATTTACATGATTTTAAAAATGTACGTTTGCAAAAGTAATAAAGCATAATTCTCTATGTATGTATGTGAATGAGTGATTGTGGAATAACACTTAATTAAAATCACCAAATGGCAAATTTTATTATAAATTTTAATTTTGATCGACAACACGGCATTTTTATTTTAATGTTATCTGAAAATCGACTTTCCACTATCGAATGTATAATTTGTCCAATTCGGAACATAATTTCTTTTTTATTCCTTATGTTACTCATTTTTGCTTTAATAATTTTTAATAAATATGAATAAAACCACATATTAAATCTTTTTTTGAACATCCAAATCCATGGATAATTATGTATTTGGATTGATAACATTATTCCATCATTTTTGATGGGTTATAGCTAGTTTATAAATCAACTTGTAATTAATTTGTAAATTAATTTGTAAATTTAAACACATCAGAGAAGTTAATGATATTTGTAAACATATTATGAAAAAAATATTTTTTTATACTTTGATTTATATTATTATTATAATATCAGAATGAATGAAGAAATAGAATGCAATTTTATTACAATTAACAATGCGTCTTGCAGTGAAACCTGTAAAACATGTTTACAATTAAGACTAACAACGCAATGAAATTGTAATTCACTGAAAAACAGCATAAATGATTGAATTACAATTATTAGTCCAATTTCCAAATCAAAAATTTAAAGGTTTTATTTAAAAGTATAATTGAAATATTAAAATAAACATTTGTTTTCCATTATAAATTTAATTTATAAAAAACATTTTTTTATGAATATTTAAACAAGTCAATAATTTCATAATTGAACATGTACAATTTTTCATAAATAATTTTTGTTATAGGCAACAAATAAATCTAGATCATTTTAGTTGGTATATGTATGTATGCTGTGTGTAAAATATGTACCTAACTTGAAACAAAACTATGTTCTTTAAACATCAATTTTTTATGAAAAGACAAAAATTCACTTGAAAAAGGCAGTGCCGAAAATTCGTGAATATCAAAAACATCGATATATTACTGATTTATAGTCTTCAAGCTCTTTTTAATAAATACAAGTCAAGGCATTTTTTAAGAAATTGGAGTAGCACTTGGCAAAGAAAGTCTGCACGGTAGCCTTCATATTATCCTTTATTCGAAATGATGTCCCCCGTAAATGCTTTTTGAGGTATCGGAATCTGTTGTAGCCAGATCAGGGTGGTATAGAGGATGATCCACATGGAAATACTCACTGTGTTTATCTCACAATAACAGATCGTTCTTGCAGATCTCCAATCGTTTCTCCATCATAACGCCAGTCAAGAAGCGAGAGGCGAATATAGAACACAGTTTTCTGATTGACACAACCAGAACTGATATTCATTTTAGCAGTAATTCGACGCTCTTCTTGAATTTATTTTTGTAATTTTTCATCAACAAGGGGAAAACTTTCAGTTGGTCAGTCGTTTCTTTTTTCATCCAAAACTGAGGTGCTCCGTCCTTTGAACTCTCTAACATAATATTTAACAGTAGTCATCAATGTTGCATCCTTCTGGTATGTCGCCTGCAACAAGGTCAAAGATTTCACTAAAATTAAAATCTACATATATTAAAGGATTCTACAAAACACTGAATTATTGAATATTGTTTTTCCCAGTGTGGTCGAGTACTTACTGAAAACACTACACATGAAAATAAAATATTTTTTTCAAAAATACATTTTTAAGTATAGTTTTATTAATTTCCAGTTATACAATATTACAAATAAAGAGTGGAAATACATTGTAATTGAATACTTTCAACAAAGTTTTCATGCATTCGTACACCTTGAAAGTTTCCACTGTTTTAATAATTATAAAAATAAAATAAAGTATTTATAAAGATACCACAGCACAAATAAAGAATGTCAGATAATATTAAATTAAATAATTTTAATAATTAAATAATTAAATAGTTAACTATTTCAAATTTTTTTTATTATTTAGTTGTCAAGTTTCCAAAGTTTTAAGACATTAAAATAAAATAAAAATAGAAACAAAATAAAATGTGTTGTGATGCTAAAGTAATTCCTAATAGCTGAATAATTTCAATCATATTTGACTCTTATCAGTACCAAGTAAGAAACTCAATCCCACATTGGATCGAAACCAGTGATCTTGCTACTATATTACAAAACACCTTTGAGTTTAAATGTGACCTGGTGATGACCTGGTTATATTTAATAACTACTGATTTAATAAATATATAATATTTGATTTTTATTTTCTATTATTTGCTAAAAGATAGCTTATATACAGTTAGCAAATAAAAAATAGCGAATACAGACCTTATTTATTTAATGACAAATATTTCATTATTTTCTAATTTATATACAAACCTATTTATCATATGAAAAATAAATGATTTTCGTGTTCATTTTACAATTTAATACATCACAAAAACCTTAATGAAAGTTAAAAAATAATGAAAATTAGAAAAATTTACTAAAATTTGTGTAAATTTAAAAAAATTAATTCTAAATTTTTATTTATTTGACTTTACAAGATATTTTTAGATGAGTAAAAATGTTATTGTTTACGCAATATTTTCACATATTTTACAGAATTTGTTAGAGAAAATGTGCGGAGAATCGCATTATCACACCAGGAAAATATTTTAATAGATATAATATATGAGGTTTAGAAATTCCATTAAAAATGATGGATGAATAAATAAATTTACATTTCTATAGATATATTATTTGTTGGAGATCACAAAAGAAATTTAATAAATTTTGGAAATGTTAAAATACCAATTAAATGTTAAAATATATAAAATATATATAAAAAGTTCTTAATAAATTTTATAAATTCCAAAATTTAATAATGGTAGTTTTAAGCAGGGACAGAGCCAGGATTTCATCTAGCGAGGGCAAAATTATTAATTATTACAATTCATCGAGCAATGTTAAAAGTTGACACGGAAAAATTGAAAAAAATATTTTAAGATAATTAACAAATTTATTATTAATTATTAACATAATTATTATGTTACATAGAATATATTACAATATAATATTAATTAATTCAGACAGTATTTCATCCGGACATATTTTAATGTCTTGATGAATATATAACAAAGCCAAACCGTTTAACCTTTTTTCATCCATGGTATTTTCTAAATATGACTTCAGGTATTTAAGTCATAAAAAAGAACGCTCGGCTGTACAAGTTGATACCGGCAAACCTAGCAAATATTGGAGAAGAATATATATGTTTATAAAAAATTGGATCACATATTGCTAATGTATCTACAGCAGTAGTCGGTTTGATTTTAATCTCTTCCAATTTTTGTACTACAGCTTAAACTCATATTCAAGAGTTTTTTTTGTTACAATTAATATTTTTGATAGAAATCGATTTGGTTATTAAAATTATGAAGTTCTTCGTCCATTTTCTTTAGTTTTTTTATTCTCATACAATTCTCATAAAAAAACCAAAATAAAGGTTTTTTTTTAAATATTTCATCCCTAATTTATATTTGATAATCTATAATTTATTTGGGGGGATGGGCAGAAAAAAGCTACGTCACTGATTGTAAGTAAAGTTTTATAATTATTTATAAGTATAATTATTTATAATTAAATATAATTAAATATAACAATTTTTATAAAAATTCAATATAAAAATATCTTGAATTTTTACACAAAATATTTATAATAAAATTGGTAGTTTGGATTTAAGATTATATCTTTAATCTCTTTAAATTTGTTTAAATAAACTATGGGCTCCGCCATGTTCGCTTCACTTCACCAACCCCGTTAGAACCGGGTTAATGTTAAAGTAAATATCCAGGGTATTCTTGGACAGGAGTAAGATTCAGTTTATTAATATGTTTACATAACTATGATAAGAAATAATAGCATAAATCGTTTCAATGTAATATACAACGATAAGTACATAAGAAAAAATATGTGATAAAATACAAAAAAAAAATTTTTTAAATAAATAAATAAATAAAAATTAATTAAAAAAAATTAAAAAAAATAAATAAATAAAGTAAAATTCGGATAGAGGGGACCCTTAGCTTTTTTATATATAGAGAGATTTGTTATAAATTTTGTGCAATGTATTTATTACAGATTATTACAAACGGACGTAATAAACATTAGAAAAGTGATAAGAATAGCAATTCAAACAAAAAATAATCATATAAATTAGACCAAATATTAATCCAACATTTCATTTTAAACCGCTAATAATAAAAAAAATTTTCGGTAAATTTTGGCTGTCCCAAAATTCAATTAAACATGTTTAAATAAACAGATATCCCAATGGTAATAATTTGCATTTTGATATCTCCAATTCCTTACATATTTGGTGGTTGTTGTTTTGAATATATCGGTTATTATATTTCTTTTGGTAAAATTCATTTTTAAATTTCCAAAATATATAATGCATTTTTTCTACATGTTTTAATGTTTTCTTTTTAAATTCTCAATCATCCACGATAGTTTCATTGTTTTATTAGAAAATACTGAACTGCACATTGGAAGTTAGGTGTTTTGTGACGAAGAAAAATAACCAAACTTTACATACTCAACAGAATATTGCAGGTATTTGTTTTCGAGGTTGTTGATTCAAAATTCAATTAAAAAAATTATTTTAAAAACCAATGGGTATAAGCGGTGCCGGTTGTAGGTTTTATGGGGCCTCGGGAAAATATTATAATGCGGGGCCGCTTCCAAAAAAGGAAGAAAGGATACATGAACATAATTTTATCAATTTATTTAATGAAATATTTATTTCTTCAATATATTCAATAATATACACGCATAAGCATAATATTTTTTATTCTTATTTCGTACAAACTTTTTTTACTAGCGAATTCCTCGATAATATCATCAAAATTTGTCTGTTTTATTACCTTCTGCTCTATAGATAACATAACCATTCCCTTTAACTTACTTTTAGTATCATAGATAATTTTTAATTAACTTTAATTTGGAAAAACCGTGTTCGGCGGAAGCTGTTGAAATTTAACTCATGAAATAAATTGTAACTATCAATATCAGCATTTCTGCCATCTTGCAGAAATAGATGAAGATCGTTGCTATATTTTTTGCATTTGGTGTCAAACATTTGCCCTAGCTACTAATATTTGTTAGAAATATGAAAGCGCGGGACCTCGGGAATTCCTGAAGTAACGATTTCAGAGTCAATTACGTAATAACGTACATGAAATTTGGACAACGTTAAAACTAAACTAACCACCACACCCGCATTATCCCATAGGCGCAATAGGCACAGTGCCTAGGGCCTACGAACTGTAAATGGCCTACGAAAATGTATACATATTATTATTTACGAAAAACTTATAATAAATATTCAATCAAAGCATGAAAAGAAAAACTTCACTTAATCCAAAATAATTCAAAATTTATTTTCAAAAAATCAAAAAAAATCATTAATTTAGTAAACAATTTATTTAATTATTACCTAAACTAACCTTCCTACATTTTTTATTGGCGAATTCGACAATAACATCTTCGAAACTAATTTCTCGCATTAAATCACTTTCAATTGATAAAAGTTTAAGAGATGATAATCGTTCCTGTCCCATAGTTGATTGGAGGCAATTTTTTATTCTTTTAAGCTTTGAAAAGCTCCGCTCTCCTTCCGCATTCGTTCCAAATATCGATAAATAAATTCTTAACACAATATTTACATTAGGAAAACTGGTAACTAGTTTATCATTTATTTGTGCAATTATCATTTCCTTCACTGATTTTTTATTCCCATACATTCGTGAAAATAATAAAAACTCGTCAACAAATGCATCTTTAACATTTGAAGAATATATTTACACTAACTGGTTTGCTTTCGAAACTATTTCATTATTTGTTAAACTTCTGTCCACCAAAAAATTAAATCTTTCATATAACATTTGATATGCTCCAAGTCGCTTACGCATTTCAATTATAAGTCTATCTACTATTATATAAAAAGATTCTATACGAAATTTGTCACTTGCACTTAGCCTCAAGCTGGGATCTGTATTGTCTAAAACTTCATCAAAAAATCTATTTCGTGTTCGTTTACGTTGTGTATATTCTTTATATTCGGAGGATGTAAGCTTTTTTGCCATGGTTTCAAATTTATCAAACTCTAAACGAATATCATGAAAGTAAGCTATGAGAGTATCAAATAATTTTACAATAGTGCATAATTCTATGCCAGTCTCCTGCAGAGCTTTATTGACAATATTAATATTTTGTAATAAATCATTCCAAATAACACACATAAATGCTGTTTCAAAATTGTTCAGCTTTTTTATTAAAGATTTCACTTCCTGCACAGCCACAGCAGGTTGACGTTCGCTTTCAGTTATTTCAAACAATGCTTGTTGAATTTTTGAATAATTCATAAATAGAGCCTAAGTAGCATCATGTCGAATAGACCATCTGGTTTCTGATAAATTTTTAACAACACAAGTATTTTCTTTCATATTGTCTTTTAATTTGGACCATCTTTGTGGTGAAGCACAAAAAAAGTGTTTATTGCTTGTAAAATTCCAAAAAACTTTACTGCTTCCAAGCAACACTTCACTGCAGTTGAACCTACCGAATTAAGACTATGAGCAGCACATGGAACCCATTCAGCCAGACTATTTATTTCTCTAAATCTAGCTTGTACGCCTGCATATATGCCGCTCATATTACTGGCGTTATCATATGATTGGGACCTGCAATTCCCAATACTTATGTTATAATGTTCCAAAGTATGTCGTATAATGTCGAATAAATATTTTCCATCGTGTTGTTCAATTGCAATAAATTTTAAAAATCGTTCAACCACATTTCCACATTTAAGTACATACCGAATGATCACGGTAAGCTGGTCCATATGACTAATATCAGGAGTTGAATCCATGCTGATTCCATAATATTTTGCTTCTTTTATTTCAGATATTATCTGCGTTGTAACTTTAGATCCTAGTATACCAATAAATTCTTCACATATAACATTAGATAAATAGGAAACATTTCCTCTTCCAGCATTTGCATGTCTTCGAATATGTTCTTTTAAAAAAGGATCAAATTCGGCTATAAGATCGATACAACCAAGATTATTTCCATTATTAGAACAAATATGAATTTCATTATCGCCACGAAATGGTAAACTTCGTTCAGAAAGAAATTTTATTACGGCAACTATTCTCTTTAAAACTTCAATCCAGTAACTACACAATTTTTCTTTCTCTTTCTGTAGCTCTACATAATGTCGAATAAATATTTTCCATCGTGTTGTTCAATTGCAATAAATTTTAAAAATCGTTCAACCACATTTCCACATTTAAGTACATACCGAATGATCACGGTAAGCTGGTCCATATGACTAATATCAGGAGTTGAATCCATGCTGATTCCATAATATTTTGCTTCTTTTATTTCAGATATTATCTGCGTTGTAACTTTAGATCCTAGTATACCAATAAATTCTTCACATATAACATTAGATAAATAGGAAACATTTCCTCTTCCAGCATTTGCATGTCTTCGAATATGTTCTTTTAAAAAAGGATCAAATTCGGCTATAAGATCGATACAACCAAGATTATTTCCATTATTAGAACAAATATGAATTTCATTATCGCCACGAAATGGTAAACTTCGTTCAGAAAGAAATTTTATTACGGCAACTATTCTCTTTAAAACTTCAATCCAGTAACTACACAATTTTTCTTTCTCTTTCTGTAGCTCTACATCAATTCTACTGTTCTTCTGTAATTGAAACATAGATGACACTGCGTTAAGGTAATCTTTTGATTTTTCATGTGATGTAAACCTGGATATTGCATTTTTCCAATCATCAAATCCATTTATAAGTTGGTTGATGATTACCGTCACTCTAGGGAAAAGCTTGCAGATATAACAATATACTGTTCCAGTTGATAGAGAATATATAAGCCAGTCTCTCTCGATTGCTTCCCCATTTGTTAATTGCCTCATAAAATACTCTTTACGTGGATATCTGATTTTATCCATATTTTCTACCCTTCAAGAGAAAATTGAATTCTATATTTTGCGAAGGCTTATTTTCAGAAAAATAATTTATGAGATCTGGAGTAATAACCCAATTAGCTGGATCAGTATTATATTTTAAGTTTAAATTAACTTTTGATATTTCATTAGATATTTCTATTATTTTATCCTCTGATGATATAAATATTTCGGCAGAAGTTCGGTCTTCTTCTACCTCTAACTCACATGTATATGTATCTTGTTTATTAGTATCTTCCGTACCAGATGATAATTGTTCTGAAGTTTTATTTTGATTTTGGTCTTCTGGACCAATAAATTCGGTTACATTTGTAGAGCAGCTTTCATTATTTCTTCTTGTTTTTGTTATATATTTGAGTAGCGAACCTTTCATTTTTTTCAATGCTTCTTTGACTATTTTCTTTTTACGCTTTTCGGAGCCCGATTCATGTTTTCTCTTATATCCGTCAGACATTTTACTTTCTTATTTTTAATTTACTTACTTTTAATAAGTAATTAATATTTATAGTTTTACAGCAATATTATTTGTTATAACTAGATAACTCTAACAAAGTAGAAACACAATAAAAATTTCTTAATCTTTCAGAAAATTACTTGTAAAAAAATCAGTTGCTATGGTTGCACAGCTATAATCACAGAAAATTTAATTTCATTCGTATACATATGTAAGAAAATGAATTTTCTTTGCAATTGAAAATAAACCAGCCAATCATATCAAGCAGGTTTAAAATTTTTGTTTTCAAATGCGTGGAATTTAAACTTAGAAACAAAAGACTTAAAGTATAATAATTGGTACTCATCATCGTCATACATATACGAAATAAGCATTTCTTCATGTAATTTCGATCGTAGTAGAAAAACGTTATAAAGAGAAATAAAGGCACCAATATAATATTCACAAAATAACATTCATAAAATAAACCAATATGGAATGAAACTAAACTTTGTTATTTAAATAAAGTGTTGTTAAACAAAAAGACTTTGGAATTTAATTAACGCATTTTAAAAATAAACCACAGCTGACTTCATTAGGGATACTGGCAAAAAACTATTCGATAGGGTTAAAGGCAAAAGCGCCTAGGGCCTACGAAGAGGTTAATTCGGGCATGCTAACCACTACTTATTGCATTACTTGACTTAGTTCGACTGAATGCTTGAATCCATTGAACCACTGCTTAATATTTTGAATTTAATTTCGATATTTCTCTTCAAATAAAATTCATACAAAAATCTAAAATTACAACGGTTCATGGGATTTTTCATTTTTTGGATAAAACTTTCTCAGTAAATAAAATATTAATGTTTCTGTACAATGTTACAATAAATTTATAATTTCAAATAAGTGTATGAAATTGTAAATATAAAATATGTTTAACTATTCTAAAAACGGCATCTATGTCAGTTCTGAGTAAACGTATCTCTGTCTCTCCGATTGTACCATTTTTTTTAATTTTTTAAAGAATCCTTTCGCATTGTAAAATCAATAAATGTTTTATTTTTTAATAGCGCTGCCATGATAAAAAATAGACTTTATAGCTTATATCGATAGACTTTTGATTGGTCTATTTATAATTTTCACTAATAATTATTTGGTTATAACCAATCATTCATCCGAATTAAGCTTTACACAAATGGGTCTTTTTATGGGATTGAGGTAATATTATATATATATATATATATATATATATATATATATATATATATATATATATATATATATATATATATATATATATATATATATATATATATATATATATATATATATATATATATATATATATATATATATATATATATATATATATATATATATATATATATATATATATATATATATATATATATATATATAGCGGCGTATTTACCTGTAGGCAGATTAGGCATTTGCCTAGGGCCTCGGATTTATAAGGGCCTCCAAAATCCAAAAAAAAAATTATAATTTTTTTAAAAAAAAAAAAAATCAAAGTCGTAGCATTTCAGATTTTAAACTTTAACAGTTTTAAAATTTTCAGAGTTAAAACCTTTTGGGGCCTCAATTTCTATAAGTAAAAGAATTTGCACATATTCAAAAACGAAAAAATAACAAATAGGATAAAAGCAAAATCCAAGCAAGGTTTGAATTTTTATATTTTGAATATAATATATTTTATTTTGTAAAGGCCTACTAATTTTATTTTATAAATTGAATTTGAGGCCCCACGAATAGGTTTTAAACTCTGAAAAATTAAAAAAAAAATTACAAAAAAAAACAATAGCCCGTAGCATTTCAGATTTTAAACTTTTATTTACAAAATAAAATTAGTAGGCCTTTAAATACAAAATAAAATTATATGATACACAAAATAGAAATATAAAAATTCAAATAGGAAAAAACAACAACCAAGCAAGCTTTGAATTTGTATTTGTATTTTGTATATTTCTTTTCCAAAACAGAAAATGCATATGCAATTTCATTTCATTTATTGTTTGAATTTTGTTACACGTTAACATCATGATTTTGAATATTGAAAATAAATATTTGTACGTATTGACTATTAGCATAATTTTGATTTTAGATTGATATTTTCCGAATACCCAACAGTTTTTTTTAAACTACCAAAACCAATCGTTGTTGCTTCTTGCTTTCGTCATTTAATATTTCATAATTCAATCGACAATTATTCCATTTTATTTTTAAAGAAAAATATTGACAAATATACGTTAAAATGAAAAGAACTTTCGAGTCTGGCGCACAAAAACGATTGCGAAAAAAAATTCAATTGAAGGAAAACGAAAATCAAAGAAACTCCCTTGCTAAATTTATGTCTTTGGATAAAAATGTTCCATCTACCAGTACTGCGGCTGCAGATAAAACTGTTTCACTACCAGTAATAGCTGGTAGCGATGTTAATCTTTCGATAAGCAGTCTTTGTGCAGAAGTAGGTGCAAGTGATAATTGCGTTCCCACTACCAATGACATTGAGGTTGAAATTGAGAGTGAAGTAGTAAGTACAAATACTTATCCTATCTTTACTGACATTGGTTTATGGCCAAAAATAATTACTAATGATTTGATTGAACATTGTATCTGTACAAAACCCAAAAATGTGGGAGATTTAGAATCTTCTAAAAAATGTTATAAAGATAACAATGATCAACAAATATACCGAAAATTAAATGATGTACATTTTTATACGACTAAAATAAACGGAGTTCAAGAGCTAAGAGAATGGTTGATTTATTCTGAAACAACGAAATCTGTTTATTGCTTTGCTTGTAAACTATTTAGTAAAAAATCTAATGTTCTAGTTTCAGGATATTCAGATTGGAAAAATATTGTAGACGTTTTGAAAAGACATGATGAGTCGAAAGAACATAAAAGTTGTATGTGTGCTTATGTTCGTCGTGCTAAAATAAGTGGTCGCATCGATTCCAAACTTTTACAGGTAATAGAAAAAGAGTCAATTTATTGGCGAGAGGTATTAAAACGAGTCGTTGCTACAGTTAAACTTTTGGGGAGTTTGGGTTAGGGTTCAGAGGACATGATAATTCTTCCAAAGGCAATTTTTTCAGCTGTATTGAATATTTGGCTGAATTTGATGACTTCTTAAAGGTTCACTTAGAAAAATACAGTAATTGCGGAAGTGGGCATGTTAATTATTTATCTAAAAGTACGTGTGATGAATTTATAGAACTTATGGGCAAAACCGTACAAAAATCCATTGTTGATGAAATAAAACAAGCTAACTATTTTGCTCTTATAGTTGATTCCACGCCTGATGCAAGCCATACTGACCAGTTAACTATTATTATCAGGTACGTAGATCTGGATCAAAAAATTCAAGAAAGGTTCATATGTTTTATTTCGATTGAATATCATGATGCAACATATTTAGAAAAAAAGATTTTGTCCGCCTTGTCAGAATTAGGGTTGAACATTAATAATTGCCGGGGACAAACGTATGATAATGCTGCGAACATGTCAGGCATTTATAACGGTCTCCAAGCCAAAATTAAATGTTACAGCAAAAATGCTGAATTTGTACCTTGCGCAGGACACTCTTTAAATTTAGTTGGAAATACAGCAGCAGAATGTTCTTCTAAAGCTATTAGATTCTTTGATTTTATTCAAAATTTGTTTGTTTTTTTTCCTCTTCGACAAAGAGATGGGATCAGCTAATGAATACTGATCAAACATTAAGCCATACTTTAAAACGTATATGCGACACTCGATGGTCATCTAGAGCTGAAGCTGTATTAACTGTAAGAATGAATTTTTCTTCCATAAAAACTGTTCTTGGTGAAATTTGTATTAACCCATCTGAAAAACCCATAGCGAAAATTGAGGCGAAAAAATTACATAGCAGTTTTGAAGATTTAGAGACGGCTCTGTTATTGATTTTTTGGAATACGCTATTGCAAAGAATCAATGCCACCAATAAATCGTTACAAAGCAAAGAATGTAACTTACAAAAAGGAACATATTTATTGAAATCTTTATCAGAATTCATACTTAGTATTCGAACTAATGATGCATATTTTCACCAAATGGAAAAAGAAGCCATCGAATTATCTGGTAGTACAGAATACTCAACAGCAAAAAATCGAAACAGGAAAAGAAAAATACTATTCGATGAAACTTCTGATAATGACACAATTTTATGTGGGAAAGAATTATTCAAAGTTGAAACATTTTACTCAATTTGTGATACTTTAAACTGTGAAATAAAAAGAAGGTCTGTAGTTTATGACAAGGTATTAGAAAAGTTTCTAATATTTGTTGATTTAGATTTGCCTGAAGAAAAATTTGCTCAGTGTGTATCAAATTTAGCTGAACACTATAAAGATGACATAAATCAATTAGTATTCAAAGATGAGGTTGAACAGTTCCTTCATTTTGTAAAATTGGAAAAATTATTAACACTTCCTGAAATGTATGCATCAATTCTGGAAGGTTTATCATCAACATTTCCAAACGTTGAAATAATCCTAAAAAATTTTTTAACAATCCCAATTGCAAATGCGTCTGGTGAGAGATCATTTAGCATTCTTAAGCGGGTCAAAAACTACCTAAGGACGTCACTTGGCCAAAAAAAACTAAATCACTTAGCTATCATGGCAATTGAAAGCGATCTAGTAAAAAAAATTAACTATGACTCATTAATTGATAATTTTGCAAAAAATAAATCACGAAATAAAATATTATAAATGGGCTTTCTTTGGTCAAAATTTAGAAACTAAGCCATGAAAAAAAAAATATTAGAGGGGCCACAATAATTGATTTTTGCCTAGGGCCTCAATTTGTTAAAATCCGCCTCTGTATATATATATGTAATGGGAATATTAATTTGGTTTTTCTGTTATATTTTTGTTAATTCGGCCGTCTATATACAATTTCAGATTTCGTTACACATAAAATTGATACATAAGTTTTCCATATCATTCTGTCTGTTCATATAAAATTCAGTATATTTATATTCCCAGAAATTATAGTATGTTTTTGTTCTATATCGATACACATTACACATTTTAATTGCAATAGCTGAATTTCTGATTCTTTGGCCAATTATTTACAACGAAATTCTGTATTTCACATCTTCTTAGGATATTTGCATATTTTTCAAACTGAATTATCCGTTTGGGATTTTTAACTAATTATTTGCTAATATTATGAGATTCAACTATTAGCGGGTTACCCGTTTAAATCACGCAGTTATTTCCAAACCTCCTGTAGTTAATGAAATCAAAACTATGTCAAATAACGCTGTTCAATATTAAAATAAAAATATTTATTAAAGTAATTATAAGAATTAATGGAAACAAACAGAATTTTTAAAGAGACATTATCATTGATCAAAGAGAGTAGTTTAGAAATTGAGATTGAATGAAGGAAATATCAAAAATAAAAATGAAGTAGGACCCAATGAAGTCAATACTGAATTGTCAGCAAACATTAAAACAAGCATTTGTAATAAAGGAAATTCGTCAATAAACAACACTAAAATTAACAAAATAAATGAGTCTATAAAGACAATTTTTGAAATGACAATAGCGAAAACATTATTAGAGAGTAGGCATAGTGGTCAATTTGAGTATAGGTCCCCTAGGCCCTAAATCTTGAAGAGCCCATTAACGAATAAAATCAAAAGAGATTAACTCTTTCGCTGCCAAGGTAGTTTTTGTAAATCTAACTTATCAGGCAAACATAAATTTAGGGTATTTTTTTGTATTACGGGTTATATGGAATTTAGTATAGATTTAAAATAATTGTACAACATATAACTTTAAGATAATTCATACATGGGGTATTTCTTAGTACGCCAAAATATTGTACATTTCTCAATATTCAGGGTTAAATAATTAACTAATTCAATGAGTAAAAATAAGAATTTCTTACTTTAATGACTTATTATAAACGTAAACTATATTTTATATATTTAATATTTTTACACTTCAGCAGTCACTTAAAAGTATATTATTGTAATTTATAATTGTTTTTTGTTTATTTGGGCTAATAATGTATTTATATGCAAAACAACATCAGACTTGTTAGTGGCAACGATCGTCAGCTGCAGTTTACGTGTTGAAAGTTTTAGTCTGATGATTCTGTCATAATTTATTTTTGGGCAACACTTGCACATAGGCTGCACATCACAGATCTTAGATTCTTATTCGACATGTTTAGAAGGGCTAAAAATGTTTGCACTTAGAACCCTGTTTTCTGTAAACGCGTTACTGAGTAGGCGAAAAAATAGCTGAGGAATAATTGAGAAACAAAATTAACAAGAAATTATAGATTAAGAATTGAAATTGCATGGTCTATTTGTGAATTGAAGGAAGCAGATTTTTAATGTGAAATATAAGAACGAAATCTAGTAAATTGTTCTTGGATTTTCAAATTAGAAAACTCGATTGGTTTACTGTACGTTTTAATTTCAAGAAGTGCCATTCCTCGGTAAGTTTTGAAATAAGTATTGAAAACCTTTGCATTTTTTAATTATTCTGTGTAACAAATAATAATATATTGTTTTGATTTCGCTGTTGTTGTTGTTATTGGGTGTGCTTGAAATTAATTCAATATTTGTTAACATCCCTATGTACAGAGAGGAACAACAAATATATATATATATATATATATATATATATATATATATATATATATATATATATATATATATATATATATATATATATATATGTGTATGTGTGTGTGTAAACTTATAATAATTACCAGAAACGGAACAATCCAAACTTACGTCCTAATAACAAACATAATTTACGCACTTTCAAAGAAAATTGTATACATTAAGGAACCAATCAATATTTTTCAGTGAAATAATAAATACCTGATTTTGTAACAATATTATTATTAATATTATTATTGATATTTCCATCAAATTAGGAGTATGACCTGTAAAATGGACATAGGAGGTGCTCCAAACAAACTATAATCCTTAAATTAAAAGACCAAGTTAAAATAGCCCTAAAATACCCAAGACTGTTTTATTAAGAATTAGAATGTACGCTTAAAACATTAATTTCTTTGAATACTAAAACTACGATTACATCATATATGGCATTTCAAAATAGAATGAAGTTAGGTGGGCTTCGTAAATTGGTTTACGTGGGAAATTTTGAATATTTACATAGATATATAGATTTTAATGTTGTATCTTTTAAGATACGAGGGGTATTTCAGGGGTAGAAAATATTTTTTGAAACTAGATTATAATGTATTTAAACTGTCACTTGTTTTATATTTTTGAAAATTAAGTAATTCGCAGCGAGTTGGCGTATTATTTTAACTTTTGATTTAGATCAAGTCATCAAGTTATCATGCGACTGTCAGTCCTAATATTTGTTATTCTGTATGATCACACGCAATTGTAACTCCATTATAGTTATTCCTTCTTTGTAATTGTCAGACCAGTTTAAGTTCATGTTGGAGATGGGTCCAAGGTGATTGACAGTGGATAAACATAATATTTTAATGACGTCCATGATTTCAAAGTAGAAAGTATGGTACATGGTTAAGAACGACCTTTGTGCTAAATACTTCACTATATTTAAAATAATTTTTGGCCTTGAAATATAAGTATTGAAAACATTTAGTATAACTATTAGAGTAGATCATACTTTCAACCTTCTCATGTTACTATTTAAACGAAATTATGACTCGTTTGTTTAAATTACTTGACTTTATTGATAAGTACTATACACCTCACTACTTATTAAAGTGGTTTCCCTCGTAATGTCTCAAGATCCTGTTACTGACATTAATTTGGTTTCATTAAGAATTAATTTTTTTGGTAAAAATATAAAAATGCCAGCCTTTTATCGGGTAGTTAATTTTTTTATTATAATTTGTATTACTTGTTTCTACTATAATTGCACTATTGCTATACCTTCTGAAAATTGTTCAATTTTAATTAAATAGTGGTTTTAGCGATCTAATCCTTTCAGTGGATTCAATTAAAGGGATATTTATTGAGTTTAAGAGTAACAAGACTACTGTAAGAAATCTTTAAATACTTTTATTTGATTTTACTATAATACATACAAAATATAAATAGTTATTGTATTAAATGAGTTTTTAACTCTTTATAATATTAATAATAATAATAATAATAATAATAATAATAATAATAATAATAATAATAATAATAATAATAATAATAATAATAATAATAATAATAATAATAATTGACATTGTCTTTATTAAAAAACTTGACTATGAATCAATAAAGATATCGATGTTTTTTTGATATTCACAAATTGTCGGCAATGCCTATAACAGCGATGTCGAACCTTTTTGACAAGGGGTCACAATTGAATTTATTTTTTGAAATATCAACCTACTGGTCAAGTATTAGTTTAGTTGTTAAAAATTTAACAAAAATTCATGTAAATATAATATGATTTTATTTAATTATAAATTAATTAAATATATATTCGAACACATTCGTATGATTATTATTTTATAATTAAAGAAAAAAAACAACTTGTGAGTCACTTGAATTCGTTGTGTGGCTCATAGGTTGGCGTCACTGGCATATAATAATAATTGACAAGGACTATCTATAGTCGAAAATTTTTTCATTAAATACATTATTTGCAGCAAAAGGCTTAAATTATCATTTTATTGTTTTAAATAATAATAATAATAATAATAATAATATAATAATAATAATAATAATAATAATAATAAAAATAATAATAATAATAATAATAATAATAATTACCACATTTATTTTTTTAGTTATAATATTCGCTGAAATTAAATGTTATTTCCACAATATTTATTAGTATCTTTGTCAAGTTAAAATTAAAACTTAAACAAACAAATGGCTTTTCTAATAGAATTTGATGACATTTAATTTGACAGTTATCTAGTTTTTCATAAGAATTTAAAGAAATCCCAAATATTTTCTTTTGAAATTTTTTTTGTAATGGAAAGATTTTAGATAAAATTTATTTTGTTCATTCAATTATTCAAATAAACATTTGTTTTCAATTGATAATAAAATCCAATTTCTGTAGATGACAGTCAGCGGAGTCTCACAATGGAAACCTTGGAAGAATTAGAGTGGTGCTTAGAGCGCTTGGAGAGCATGCAAACTCATCGTTCTGTTAGTGATATGGCATCAAGCAAAGTATGACAGATTTTTGTTTTACTACTTTTATTACTACTTTTTACTCTTACAGTTTAAAATGATTTTAAATATATTTGTTGAAATTTTGTCATTGCTAATTGCCATCAAAGTGCAAATTGTAGCAAATGAAATGTTTTCAATTATTATTTTTGCTATTTCAATTTCTCTCGGACCAGGAGACACATGTATAATTTAGGTTTAAAAGATTGTTTAAAAGTATGGCAATTAAGTTAGGAATACATATTAGACTCTTTTAGCAGGAATCTGCTACTTCTATACTCCTATACAGCAAATAAATTAATATACAAATTTGTATACTGTTAAAAAATGGAATTCAAGTGACCAGCATTGAAATAACACAATTGCCATCTTGACTTATAGGTAAGTATTCCTTTAAAATGGAAATTAGTTTTGAAATTTTTAAAGAAATGGTAAGGAGTTGGTAAAGAGAGAAAATAATAAGTGTTAGAAAACTATTCTAACAAAGAGATATTTTGATCATTTTGATACTCTTAAAAAGTAGTTTTGAATAATATTATAAGAACTTTTTTCAATTTTCACCATTGATTTCTTATCAATTGACATTGTATTTATTAAACACTTGACTATGAATCAGTAAATATATCGATGTTTTTTTTGATATTCAAGTATTTTCGGCACTGCCTTTTTCAAGTGATTTTTATCAAATAGCAGTGCCAAAAATTAATGAATATAAAAAAAGATCGATATATTTACTGATTCATCAAGCTTTTTAATAAATACAAAGTTTTGAATAATAATAATAATAATAATAATAATAATAATAATAATAATAATAATAATAATAATAATAATAATAATAATAATAATAATAATAATATTATTATTATTATTATTATTATTATTATTATTATTATTATTATATTTAATTGGAAAACAATATAAAAGTAGAAATATATTTTTCTGGGATTGTGTAAATTTTTTCAAAAAAAAAATATTATAAAATTAATTTTCGTTATTTATTTGACATCTACGTTTTTCTTTTTTCATCATTTGCATTTTTTGTGAGCCATTTAATAATAAATCTATAACTGAAATTATGAAAATTTAAATATAATAAATATAATGAAAATTTATAATTTTATTTCAATTCTCATTACTGTATTACCAGAAACTTTTCTGATTTGTTAATATATGATTCCGCATCAATTGGTAAAAACATGAAATACCTCTTTTGTAGGAATTTATTTTCAAGGCATTATTCAAATTTTGAGTAGGAAATGTTGTTCTCAAGTTACAGTTGTTTACTATAAATTTCAAATAAACTATAAATGTCAAATATAATTGTTCTATATTGTATTTAAATTATATGGACAATAAAATCCCCATCTACATTGCAATCCCTTTCAATAGGTATTCAATCAACAACTAATTTATTGGGAGTATTTATTATAACTGTTGTGTCATTATTCATATTACTAAGATTGACAAGTTGAGCGCCAAATGGATAAAATTGGTTATTTTATCTTACATGATAAGGAAATCGTGTCCACTGATGGTCATTTAAAAATTATTTTTTTCACAAAACAAAGTTATATATAACAGTAATGATGAAAAAAATACAATCACAAGAAAGGAAAATGAAAAAAATTGGTTCCAAGCATATGTCACCCTTTATGGCGTGATTTTCAACGTGTTAAGTATAGATATTAATATTTGAGTAAAAATGAGGATAACGTCTTTGAATATTTCTGTTATGAATAAATGGCGTTTTATTTATTATCAGTAAAATCTTTTCTTTTTTACTTACATTTGATTTGATAATTATTTTTTGTCCGATTAAAAATCAAAAATTATTTTTTATGCAACACAAGTTCTCAAAAAGATAAAGACAAAGGCTAAAATTGGTGTTGCATAGAATTAATTTTTGATCTTTGAACTGTTAATTATTTTGTCAATAAAGTTTTTAATTTTCCCCATTACTTGAAAGTGTTTCAGGTTTTAAAAAAAACATTAATAAAAATTAAAATAAATAATGATTTTAGAATTGTTATTTTATTTGATCAAATTATAGTCATAAAAAGTTCTGAAATTAATTACAGTATATATTGACGCCGTCGCTCTATTTGCTTTAGAGGAAAAATTAAATATAAAGTATAATTAAATTCAATCAAACATTTATTGGTGTCCCTTGATATTATTTTATTTTGCTTTTATCATTTTCATTCTATTTATTTTTTATTATCCATGAAAATATTATACGAAAATAACTACTAAGTGATATGTGTCAAAAAATCGTTATTTTTCCAAACAATATTTCTGGACATTTTATGCCTTTTACTTCAAATTCATGATTTTGTCCTTTATGTTTTGTCGTTTATTTATAGTTATTATTGTATTTTATCTATGGAGTATAATTATATTTATGCGCATGAGATAGGAAAGACATTATTAATTTTCATTTCATTAACTTTCTTATCAATCAAGTTTGTTAGATAGATATTTTGTCTTTCTCATACCCTTAAGAGTTACTCCATGCATTTTCTCATAGGAAGTGTAACTCTACCTTTTTGATCAATTTATATATCGTTGAGGTTTTAATCTCTTTTAAAATTTCCCGCATAAAGTCTGAATAATAAATACATAAAATATATTATATTGTATTATGAAACCTTTCATGTATATTATTGTTGCATTACTTTCAATCTTCTTGATTTCCAAAATTGAATAAATAAATGACCATGACATCATTATTGTTTTTCCTGAAAGGTTTCTTGCAAAACCATCAAAAGTACTAGCGACCATAGTAGCGTTCTTTTTATTTATTTCCTTTGTTATTCTTTAAGCTAAATCTCTCAAAGAAATGATCGTACATTGCTGTTACATATAAAGTTTTAAAACCTTTTCTTTTATAAGGACATGAGGGTAATTTTTCCATGATACTTGATCTAGTTGTTAGTTTAATTATTAAATTATTAAAAACGGCATGAGTCATAATGTATTTATAATTTATTTTTAAAAATATGTGATTTCAAGTATATTGTAATGGAATTTTGTTTTCATTTGATAATGGTCATTTTATTGTTTAATTAAAATATTTTATCTCGAAATTTTAATTTAACCACTTACGCAGGAATGACATTGCAATGCACGTTAACTGCTATCTGTATCAAATGTCTATATGTTGTGTGATCTTTGCTAAGTTGGCAGTTCAATGAACAATTGATATTTTATATAGTGCCCGACATTGTTAGATATGTTAAAATAACATGCCAACTTCATACGAATTGGCGTGGACGGGTTTTCTACGCATATGTTAATTAATTGACAGTGGAAGTGGTTAAATAGCATTTAAATATAAAATAGTTTCAATATATAAAAAACAATATTTTCCTATAATTTCATTATTTATTTATTTCTTTCCAAACAAAAATTCAAATGACTCACATTTTATGAAAAGACCGTAATAATAATTAAAATATTAAATTAATTTAATCAAATTAAGATACAAAGCTATTAAATTAAAAATTAACGCTTTTAAATTATAACTTAATTATTAAATGTCATAAAAATTCTATATTAATTTATGGTCATTTCCAAAATTCTTTATTTTGTTTATGTCTCATTTTTCTCTGTTCAACACAAATTCCATCCCTAGTGGTAATGAAAAGAAATGAAATATTAAAAAAAAAACGAAAGCAGATCAAAGGTGAACAAAAAAAGGAATCAGTCTTTTATTTAATTTTAATATTTTAATTAATTTAACATTGATAATAGTTATTATTTTTAGTTCAAAAAGATTCTTAATAAAGAATTGAGTCAATACGCAGATCAATCCAAATCAGGTAATCAAATCTCAGATTACATTTGTACCACATTCCTTGACGCTGACGGAGACAACTCTTTGGATCAAACCTCGGAGTATGAAGAAACAGACCCTCCTCGGAGAGGCTCGTCAAGGGAAGAATTAGATGAACATTCCGAAACAGACGAATCAGAAAGGTATGTAGATGGTGCTCCTTCATCAGTCTCCAATGAACATCAAAAAATCCACAAACAAACAATTTCTTTCAAACCAATTTTCGTCGATACCGAAAATATTTCAACCTTTGGTATCAATAGCAGTCGCAATGTCGAAATGACAGAAGTAAATCTCGATTGTAACAATTAAAGACGTTTTATTATAGAACATTGTAGTGAAATAATAAGAGAGAGACAATGCAATAATATAATTTTTAGAAAATATTATTATGACATAATAATATTTTAAACTCAAGTTTCTTTAAATTGATCTCCTTGAACTCCTGTGTGAACATATCTTTTCCCTTATTTTATACAATATCCACAAAATGTCAATCGAATTTAAATTTTTTTCGTTCATCTTTGTTTTTCTTTTTACATTTCAATTATGTAATTCTTATATAACAGGGATAAATATTAAAAATATTATCCCGTGTTTTTATAACAAAAAGTAATAATAGCCTTTCTTAGCTGTAAAATCAAAGAGGAGAGAAAGAAAAAAAATATCCAAGCAATAAATGGAGGAAAACGAAGAAAAATAGACAAAATAATCTTCTTATAATATTATGTACGTCATATGATAGTTTTTGTAAAGTATTTGAGCCTAAATTTGAACTGATATATATTTAGTTGTTATATTTCTTCCAATCCACATTTTTACCGATAAAACAAATTAAATAATCTGCTATTATTACATCCGTCTTTATCCTGTAAGACATTTTTTTTTGGTTAAAGGTTTGATGTGCCAAAGTCAAACGCCTTAGTGCTTTTGTTCTTAGATGCTAGTATTTCTAAAAATATATAAAGTAAGTTTGATTAAGCTACTCTTGAGAAGGTCTTCGAAGTTTTTCTTCAATTTTAAACATAAATCAAAATATTGAAATAGGTGTATATATCAAATAGTTGATGTCAATTGTTTTGATAGATATAAGTTCTGGAAGATAAATACAAATAATGTCTGGTCAGAATTAAACTGCATATATAAACATTACATATTAATTTTGTTATGCTTTCAGTGATTATTGTGTATTATACATAACACCTTTATACCTATCTTTAATTGTCTCTTGACCTTTTCCCTTGCTTAATTATCTTCATATATAAAAGTTTTATTTTACTATTTTATCGTTATTTTTAATATATAGTTGGTTAAGAACTGTAAATGGAGTTGATTTTGCTGGGTTATTAAAATTGTTTCGGTAGGAAAACAATTTGTAATCTGGCTTCACATTTAAACGAACAACACAATGATCATACGTATTAAATTGTCTAAATAGCGATAACCACAATTGATACTGTAACCCTTTATTTATTTTAAATGGCATATGATCAATTAGAAACCATCTCTCAATAACTAATACGAATTTGATTTGGCACAATAGTCCAACTCTTCTGTTTGAATTTGAATAGCGCACATTCTATTTTCTTCATGGCAATACTAACTGAGTTTCTTTCCATTTATTTAGCGTCTCCCCATCAATCATTTCTCATTAGTGCAATTTTCTGAAGGAAATTAAATTATTATTTTAATACTTGTAAAAATATTTGTAATTTAAAAAAAGACCCATTTACCAATCCCTTATCAATTTGAAATTATCAAATTCATATTTCTTATTTCATTTTTCTACAAGAAATGTTGATATTTAAAAATTTTTTGCAATTAATTAATATTTTGGATTTTTTGTAAAATTGAAATTCTTTATGTATTGTACACAACTTTCTATATACTTAATCATTATTTGCATCTCTTTTTGTATAACCATAACACATCTCCCCCTTACACTAGATATGTCTTCAAATTTAATGTTTTATATTTATGAATTTTTTAAAATTGTAATCATTTTTTTTTAAATCAGTTTTAAATTATTTTAAATTTTATTGTTAAATTCTTTAAAAATAAATATATAATATTTTTTTACCTTATATACATTCTGTTTTTGACGAGAAATAGTGTCAATGAGAAATACTTAAAAAAGTAACTTACATAATTGAAAGATGTCCTGAAATTTTCGTATTTTCTATTAGTGTCGCCAACTAAAAAATATTAAAAAATATATAAAAATATAAAATATAAAAAAGATTTTTAAAAATTCTTTTATTTAATTCAGGTAATCGAAACCACCTTGGACACTTGGGGGATGGATATATTTTTAGTCAGCACCCTTTCAGATAATAATCCTTTAACTGTGATATCATTTGCTTTATTCAGAGTAAGTCTTTGATTTCTGAGATTTTTAATTTAATCCCAATCTTAATATTTTAAAGAATTTTAATTTTTAAAATTTTAAAATTTATGAAAAGTTTTAGATTGATTTCGTGTGAAATATCAATCTTGTATATTGTTATGTTTATTTAGTAAAAAAGCTTGAGAAAATAATTAGTTTCGAATTTTATACATTGACAATAAAATATAACATTTTACAAAATGAAATATCAAATAAATGAAGTTCGGTAATTTCAATGAAATATAACCCTGTATTTAATTAAGGATCACCGCAAGGGATTACTATTTTCAAAGCATGATTTTTAAAATAATTAAAATAATAGGAGAAACATACATAAAATAAAGAGAAACGTTATTAGCAGCCTTAGAAAAATAATTAGAAAAAATATTCGGAAACGGGGATAAAATAAAAGAAAATTAATAAAACGAAACAATAAAGTGAAATGGAAAACCAGGCCATTATTAATTAATTAGCATACAAGGAAATGCAAAAGAATACAAAACATAATAGAAAATTATCTTGACAGTAAATTTAGGGATGAGCTGTGTTGTTCACAAATAAGTTGGAATGGGTTGTCAAAAGAAAACGATTAAGAAAATTAAAAACGATATATAAATATGATGTCAAAATAAGCTTTTAATTGATATGTAATTTTGGTTATTATCAATGAGGTTTACCATAGAATTATTAATGTCAAACTTACGCATACGCAAAATGTATTATTTTTTCATTAACATATTACTTATTAATCCATATCATTTATTAGTGTGTTGAGGCGATCTTTTTAAAATTCTATTTTCAAAGCTTTTTTGTTTTTATGGACAATTTTCAAATAATTTTGTAAATGTAATAATAATGATTCTTACAAAATTTCTTAAATATTTTCTACTCTACTTCTTTCATATTTTAAACACGTCCTTTAATGCTATCGAAAGTATTGATTTGATTTATTTTTATATCTTTTATCATTTCTTCGTCATTTAATGAAATTTCCAAAAGGAATAATTTGAAAGACTCTTCTGATATCGAATCTTTTCAAACTATATATTTACTGATTGGTCTCCTTTATTATATTTCAGCACTACATAAAGATCTTATTTAAGTGTGATATTCTTCTCAAATACTGATAATAATGTTAATTTTTTAAATTATTTTTTCCCCTTTCCCATTAATTTTCAGAGCATCATTAGATAAAAATGCTTTCACCAATGCATGATATAAATCGCAGAAAATTATTGTAAGCTCGAAGTCTTTCCGAATTTCCGTAACAAAATCATTTATGACATTTTTGATTCTAAATATTTCTGGAAACTTCAAGAATTGATTAAAAAATGCTCAAGTTCTCCACATTAGATTGAGTAAGAACATCCATTTAATTAAAAGTATTTATTTTTGTAATATTATAATTATTTATTATTCCCCCCTCACTGCGATCAAATGAAATATCAAGGAAGAATCTAATAAAATAGTTTGAGATTTGGAAACCTTTTGTCTCCTTTTTGTTCTAATGAAATATATAAAACTAAAACAAATCCAACATCCTTTACAAATCCTCTCTTTTCCCATATTTTGAAAGAACTAGAATATATTGTGGATTCATTGTTATTTTTCCAGTTATAAATCAAAAATATTTCTTTTTATTCATTTTTGTTATTAAAATTTGTCAATACTTTAAAGTTTTTTTTTATTATTTTGTTAGTCCTAAATATAAATCTTTAACATATACATGCATACACACTAAAAGGTTTGCTACATGCAACTATCCTAGTTATCTAGAGATAGATTTTACTGGAGACTCGACTGTACTTGACAATTTTTATACATAGTTGACAATAATATAGTATTTCCATAATAGATTCAACTATTTTTAAAATTAATATATTTTTACAATATAATCAGTAAAGGAAAATAAATTAAATAAGGTATTTATTCAAAAACATGATTGATTAAGGCCAGTGAAATATTTCGAACCAAGTGTTTAAAATAGTTGTTAAAATCTTCAGAAGTTAAAGTTTCAAGCGCCATATTCATCAACTCAACATGCCTTTGAGTATTGTTATATTGGTTATTGGCAAGTCTGCCTTTAACAAAAAACTTGATTTGGTAGAAGACTTGCTCGACTGGATTGAACATATACGAGTAAGTTGAAAAGAAATATAACGAGCATCTTTCTGAATTCACAAACAGGCTTCTCACGTCAACACTTTTTATGTATTGTGGCGTATTGTGGCAGACACAATTGTTAATCCGTCCTCAATGATTAAACTAATTAAATTATTTTTCTTTTCCTTAAAGATTTTTCCATAATCTTGCGAGAGGCTTGTAGGTGTACATAAAATAATTGGGTCGTTATTATTCATAAGGATTAAATTAAATTTTATAATTATAAGAGTTTAAATTTATTATGAAATGTTATATAACAATATACTAAAAATAAAATATATCATTAAAAATATTTGTGTATATATAATATATATATATTTATAATAAGATTTTAATATTTAAAAATTACCCTTATACTCATTAAAAATTGTTTTTCTAGGATAATTAAAAATAACGAAAATGTTATGGAAAATGATATATTTATATTAGACCTATCATAAATTTTAAAAATGAGTCTATAAAGAAGAAGAGAAAAATATTTCGACAAATTTTAAAAAAACAAGAAACACAATCTAGAAAATCACAAAATATACTAATACAATAATTTATATTATCATTGTTGGTTTCAATGTAACAGAAGAAATCGCTTGAAATAAAAACCATTTGTTTTAATAGGAAATGTTTTTAAATATCTATTTTAAATTGAGCCGCATCTCTTCTAGAAAATATAAAGATAAAACAATTATTTTCATAAAAGATATTGGGATAAATACAAATACGGTAGAAAAGATGAAAAATAGAATTGCGTGAATAAAGGAACGGTTAAGTAAAAAAAGAAAATAATATTACATTGATATATTTTGTTTAAACATGTATAAACTTCTTTTGTTGTTTGTAATACCTTATTCTTGTTCTCTATTTCAGTTTGCCAATGAATAATAGTATTTATTTTCTCAAGTTAACATTCCGGACATTCGTTATTCAATATTTGTTTTCTACTGCTTTCGCAATAATAATATTTTATTTTATCAATTTGCGTTTTTTCATCACTTTTTTGGATATTTTTTAAAAACATTTTCAATTGAATTATATCCTTTTTTATTTTTCTTCATTCTATGATATAACATAAATGTCAATTAGAAATTATAACAAAATCCCTTTTCTAAGAATCTTTATTATCTAATTTATTTATAATCTCATTTTGATTTTATAAGTGAAATATTTAATTTGGAGAATTTTTTGATTGGCCTATTTCCCCGCGCTATAATTAGAAATTTTACTGGGAACAATTATATATTGTCTGTGAGGATTTGTTATTATTTTTTTGTAGAAATATAAACTGTTTGAAAAATTCTCAATTCAATCATCAATATTTTTGAATTTCATCACAGAAATCGAGAATAAATATCACAAAGATGTACCATATCACAACAGTACTCATGCTGCTGATGTCACTCAGTCCACAAATGTACTTTTGGGGGCACTATCATTGGAGGTAAGTTCATAACATAATTATTCCTATATAAAAAAAGTTTATTTAAAATTTCGTTTCGTGCATTGGATTGTTTCCGATAATAAATTATTCACCAACAAATTGAATTTCCTTTCGTCAAATCGTTTTTACTTATATACTTGTAAACAAACTTCTTTTGAGTAGATCAAGAAGGATGAATTGACGCATACACATTGAGTAATGTCGAGTCTACTTTGTAGACTTTGAGATAAATTTTTTCCTTTCCCATTGCTCTTGTTCGTGTCTGCGTGCGTGTTTGAGCCTAGAAAATGACCAGGATGGATATTTGGTTGTTTTCAGGTGATCAGACATTTATATATGACTGATCATTTGAACTATTCAACTCAATATGAACTCGCTAAGAACCGATAAATTCAACTCATTTGACTAATTACTAATATTTTACTGTAGATTGTTCTCTCTTTTTATATTCATGACAAATCATAACTATTTAGCGGACAATTTCTAGATAAAATTTCATTTTGTAATTATATTTAAAAAAATTGTTAAGTTTAGAATATCGCTAATTTTTTTTATTTTAATGATGAATTCTTGTGATGTCAAAATTCTTAGTAAGTAGTGTATAAAATTCAATTTTTATTAACGAAGTTTTATTAGATAATCAGCAAACGGATTAATTTGATTTATTGTTAACAAATATTATTTGTTTTTGTAAGTAATTTGGTAATGACCAAATACCTGGGAATGTTTTTTGAATTTATTAAATTATTATTATTATGAGGAAGTTGAAAGATTCTTAAAGATTTAATTAGAAATTTTGTTAAATTTAAAAATATTGAAAATATTGAAAAATATTTTAAAAAGAAGACCTTAGTGATTAATGTTGTAACGGATGAGAATCATAATAATAATAATAATAATAATAATAATAATAATAATAATAATAATAATAATAATAATAATAATAATAATAATTATTATTATTATTATTATTATTATTATTATTATTATTATTATTATTATTATTATTATTATTATTATTATTATTATTATTATTATTATTAGTGTACCGGGGAAAGTATGCAATAGAGTTGAATCAACAATATTGTATACTTACCTGGCGCGAAGAGAAATCTTCGTGTCTCCTGCATAGTACTGATGAGAGCCAAAAGCTCGAAACTAGTCTACTATTGGGATTTGCACTGGGTATCACAAAGCTTGTACTGTTTATTTTATTATTATTATTATTATTATTATTATTATTATTATTATTATTATTATTATTATTATTATTATTATTACAAGTATTATTGTTGGTCATGATACCAAATAAAGCTTAAAATCAGTATTCAATTATTTCTTTGGGCCCTTAATCAATTTTTAATTTAAATTTCAATAGACTAAAGAGAAAGAATATTTAAATAATAAAATTAATTAAAAATTAGAAAAAGCAAAATGAATTGGAGTAAAATGTATGTTGTTTCATAATTTTGAGAAACAGGAGTGCGAGGAAGAAATGAAAATATGAAAAGGAAATGACGAAAATAAAACAATGAATTAAGACAAGGTTGTTAGTAATTAATAAGTACAAGCAGGAAAAAGAATTCCAAAAGCTAAATTGAAAATAAATTTTCAAAATAATGGATCGATCACAAGGAAAGGCAAAACAAAAGAAGAATGCAGAAAATTTAGCGGAAAATTAGGAAATTTTTTGGAGATAAAAATTGGAATATACGAAAACAAATTTTATAAGTTCCATCAAATGACAACCTAATAAAACAGAAACAGTAATTAAATTGGACAGGAGTGTAGATTTAGAATTTGAAACGAGAAGCGAAGCATTATAACCAAAGAAGTTGAAAATGGGAATTAAATACATATGAAATAAATAGAAGAAAGAAAGGGAAAAGGATTGTTTACTAAATTTATACGATGATTGTGAATCAAATTTATAATAAAGATTGTTAAAAGGCATCCAAGTAGAAGCGAGAAAGACAACCAGATAAACTTTACCAATTATCAGTTCGGCAGCGCTGGCTGAGGGGTCGTGTATTTGAACTTGTTATCAAAAGTACTGTCCCACACGAATTGTTGAAATAATCACTCTACAATAATTTAATTTGGTATTGAATAATTGGTGTCGTCGTAATTGCTATAATTATTTGTGCTCCTCAATAAAAGTGTGTATTTCCTCGAATTATTGTTACTAGATAAAGCACGCTTGGAGTTAGATTAGTAATTATTAATTTTACATTTCACCGACAACCGCAGCAATTTCATATTAAATCTACAACCACATTTTGACTGTTTAACATTAACTAATATCTTTTAATAAATAATATATTTTAACTTATTCGAAAAAAAATTGTTACAAAATAATTTTTATTAAAGTTGTATTGTATTTGTATTTTACGGATTTTTTGTTGCTCTCTAAAAATTTTTTTAATATTATATTCATTACAAAATTAATCTATGTATTTCTTTTCATTTGATGATATAGATATATTCATATCTTGCTGAAACTATATAAATAAGAAAATGACACGAGAGAATTAAGTTAGAATTTTTATTAGCTATTAAACGAAAAAGCAACATTTTAAAATCCTGATTTCTAATAAAAGTTATATCTGCATCAGATAATTTGTGAATACCGTAAAAGTTTTATAGGGTAGAAAATTGGAGAAAGAAGAACAAAAGAGATTAGGTGGAATGTGAATCTGCCTAGCTAACACCCTTTCCATTCCAACGTCACCTATAGATGAACTTGGAAGTAGGGCCCGTTATTTTTATTTTGAATCACTAATAGAACAGTTTGTACATGATGTCTTAATCTCTTAGATATTCAAATCAAATTCACTGGTATTTTTATATATGAAAATATAAACAGTACAAAAAGGACGCTCTATTACTTCTATGCCAAGGGCGTTAAGCGACCTAGAGCCAGCACTGATTTTAAATATACCATTTTGTTACCATAAAGTTTAGTCCGTTTACCGATTTGTCTGGCTATCATCAGAAAGCCGTCTAAAAAATCTCTGAATTTAAGAATTATTTTTCATTAAAGACTAAAAATCTTAGAAATTAGGATGAAAGAAAGTTAATGAATTAAAATTATAATATGGAATTTAAGATGGTTTTGAAACTTAAATTTTGAATTAAAATTTTTGATATTTGTTTTGTTTGTTAGATTTATATCTAATCAAAGGATAAATAATTTATTAAAATAAACAAAAACAGCCGTCGAATATTTTAGTTCTTTTCTAAAGCAGATTAAAAATATTTATTTCATAATCAAAATTTCCCAATAAAAAGTCAGTTTTGCATTTTACCAAAAAAATTGAAATCCACAATTAATTTACCTGTCAATCAAATATTTTGTTTTAAATGTTTGGCGAATTTAAAATAAAATTATTTATTTTATATATTTTTTAAAAGTGCATTCTTTGGAAATTAAAAAGCATAAAAGGTGTAAATTAAAAATAGGGAATTTTTATTAAGCACCGAATTTATTTTATGTTTCTGTTAGTAAGTTCAAATAAAAAATATGAAAATTTAATTTAATTTTTGATTCTTCCACGGATCAGTGATTTTTAATCAGTGAAGCGCCATTTTAAGAATCACTGTTCTAAAGGATTGATATTCCAGTTATGAAATTTTATTTTTTGTCTATTTTTTTATTTATATTTTTTATTTTTTTTGCGTTTCAAAATGTTTCAATAATGAGCATAATCAAGTTTTGTTATAATATCGGTGAAATATCCAAAAAGTATTGCTTCTTTGTATAAAAAACTAATAACCGAAAATATTAGTATTCCAATTTCGAAATTGTCTGAATATGAACAATAATTCTGTGAAGTTTCTGCAAAAGTTAAAACAATAAATTTCTTTAGTAGCCTCTATAATGCACAAATAATCAAAATTAAGGCTCAAGTTAGACAATTTATTTTAGAATTATGGTTGAAGATACCTAAATTACAAAATAAAAATAATCATTAAAGGGGTAAAATGATTGGAGGGGGAATGATGATAAATGAATGGGGCATTCTTCTGGAACTCAGTTAAATAGGAATGGAAGAGAGATATTGAAAAATGAGAAGGGAACAGAAGAAAATCAATAAAAACAGACAATTATATAAAAGGTCAGTTTTAATTAACAAATACAAGTGCAAAAGAAGCAAAACTGAAACCAAAACAAAATTTAGATTATTTTGTTATCTCGATGGCCTACTTGAGATAAAGAGGAAAAGGGCATGGAAAATCTAAGAGGTGGGATTGTCAAAAAAAATAGATATTGCGACACCTGTCAGAGATTACGGGAACCAATGGAACAGGTGGAAAAAGGAATGAATTATCAATAAGTGCCATTAGATTTAAAGGTATAAAAACTGAACACAAATTAACAGAGAGGAGAAAATTTTGGGAAGAGAGAAAATTTGCGAGAAAGAAATTTGTGAGAAATTTGAATTTACGAGGAGAGTAGAATAAATTGTTGAGAATCAGGAAACAGTTTGGAGAAACTTGTGTATTGAATTAGTAAATCAGAAGTAGCTGGGAAACTCAAATCAAACTATTAATCAGATCAATTTTGCGAAGCGTCAGTTACCGGCAGTGGTCAAGTGGTTGTATTCTTAGAGTGTTGTCATTGTTGTACGATTCTCCCCGAAGGGTTGTAATAAGCATTTGAAACATTTGAGGTGTGTTGAAAATCGGCATCCTTGAATTCTTTGTAATCAATTGTGATAATCAATAAAGTTTTACGCCTTTGGGGTTTGTCATTGTCTTTATTAAATAACACTCTAGGAGTCAGATCAGTGATTGGCAGCTTAATAATCACTGATCAACTATAATATACTAAACATTATTGTTAATGTAATTCTAAATATCATTTGACAGAATGTGCCTGATAAAAACATGAAGTAATCTTAGGGAAGCATGAAATGAAAAGATGCCTTACTTTCTCCTTCTTACAGCAGTTCACTGAAGTAAAGGTTCATTGCAATTGTACCAACTGTAAATAACAGAACTAAATAATCTTTCAAAAGGAGTGATAATTTATTTATACTTTTTCTTTATATTTCTTTATACTATAATATAATTTCACCGTAACTCCATTGTTTATTAAGAATGTATTTTCTGATCTGGAAATCATGGCCGTGATATTCGCCTGCATTATTCATGATGTTGATCATCCGGGTGTAACAAACCAATATCTAATTAATACAAGTCAGTAATTAAATCTAAACATTTTATAGACAAATATTAAATAAAAAAATTATTATTATATTGCAGATGACCAGTTAGCATTGATGTACAATGATGCTTCTGTGTTAGAAAATCACCATCTGTCCGTTGCATTTACAGTCCTCTCTTTGCCAAACTGTGATATTATTACAAATCTTACAAAGAAGCAGCGTCAATCATTCAGAAAAATGGTCATAGATATGGTAAAAATAAATTTCTCATTCGATTTTTATTTATTGTGACATTTTTTAAATCGAATCTAAATGTTAATGATAAATTAAATAATAATTAAATAAATTATTAATTAGTCAATGGATGAATTTTATTTTAATAAGCATTGACATTTATTCAATAAAGTATTTAAAAATATTAAATTTATATAATTATGTCCAAATATTTGTTGTTATTATTATAATCCCTCTGTCCCATAATACTGGATAGTTTTCTCCGTTTTTCTTGTCCCATATTACTGGATATGTTTCTATAAAAAACTGATTTTGTCAAAAAGTTGATATATTTTTATTAAATTTATTTTTTAAAAATGGTAGTTCTGCTACATAAGTGCATAAAAAACATGTATTTGTGTTGTGGTCACTTGTGATTGCTATATTTTTAAAAAGAGAATGCAACTTTTTATTTATTTAGAACGGAAAGAGCATATGCTAATATTTCTGATTTTAATTCTAAAGATTTAAGAAGCGTGTCAATTTTGATTTGACGACCTTGGCCGTATGTGGTTGCTTTTAATTGTTTCCTCAATTGACTTTTGTGAGATGTTTAAAAATACTCTAAAGATTTCTATAAATTAATTGTTATAAAAGAAGTATTTTCTAAAGGAAACAATTCTTTTAAAGTACAAATAATTATGAAGTAAAACTTTTAATTATTAGAATAGTTAAAATCAAATTTAAAATTACAATAAAAAGTCTTATAAAGTTTTATTAAATATATAGGTTTATTAAAATATAATTGAAATTAATTTAATAAATACTGTAATTAAAAATCGTATGCTGAATGTATGTATGAATATTTAAAAAGATCCTGTCAAGAAAAATTGCATAGTTTGGATTCTCCTAACTTTGTTTAAATATCATTTAATAAAATACATGTTTTTAAAAGCATGATTTTATTTATAATTTAACAATTGATACAATTAACACCCGAAGTTCGGGAAAAGAAGATACTAACAACTTTGATTGCTTTCAATAATACAATTTTGGAGAGATAAAAAAACTTCATTCAACGAATCACGAGGCATATCATTACTCACATGGTATTTAGCTGCAATTGAATTGTATACACCCCTCTTAAGAATTCCGTTGTCGCTTTCCCTTAGCAAATCCTTATATATTAGCCTCATTTGTTCATTGGAAAGTTCACGTTTATTTATATTTTAATTAAAATATTTTTCTGAATTTTGATGATGTTGAAGATACCTAAATAATAATTTATAAAGAAATAAATAAAATTACCTGGGGGAAGATCGCCATGACAAACGGGATGATCTATTAGAACTCAGAAAAGAAAACAGGAGTAAAAAGAAATTTAAAATGAGAAAGATAAAGGAAATAAAAGGAATCAATCAGGAAAATGAAAACCAAGGTCAGTACTAATTAATTAGTACAAAAAAGGAAAAAGAATTTTGAAATCGGGGAAAAAGGAAAACAACAATATCCTTAATTGGAGATGGGAGAAGGCGGTCAAACAAAAAAGGAAAAAGGGAAAACAACTTGACAGCTGTCAGAGATAAAAATGGAAAATTCGGGGAAAGCAGGAGAAAGAAAATGGAAAAGCACTTGATTATCTGGAGTGCCACAAGAGAAGCAAACTATATAAGGGAAAACTGATAGACACGAAATTAGAATAAAATTAGAAAGCAAATTTAGAGACAGAATTAGAGACAAGAAGTGACGCGAATTCGAGAGACAATTTGTGAGACAATTTGAGAGATACGTATAGATATAATTTGAGAGACAAAAGTGTTGGAGAAAATTAGACAACGTCGGATGAAACGTTGTTTGAGAAACGATTGTGAAAAAGAATTGTAAAGAAATGATTGTGAGTAAAACGTATTGGAGAAGATTTGAATCAAAGAATTTGTTGAAAAATTAAACGAAAAGAAGTTACTTAATTATTTGAATAAACTTGTGAAGAAGGTCAAAGAAAGCAACCAGTTCAAAGTCCAGGTTGATCTTTTAATCAGGTGTTATACACAAGTGCTATTCCTCACGGAGTGTTGTAATAAGCATTGTATAGTCACCAAGCAGAGTGTTGAATTTATTGTCAGTGTCAAGTGAAAGTTTATTTTGTGATTATCAAGTGCTATTTGCGAATCGTATAAAGACACGCTTGGAGTCAGAGTAACACTTAAAATTATCACCAACTCAATAACCCAACAATGATAAATTACCACCATAATTACTGTAATTTTTAATAAAATGATTAATGTTTTCAATAAGTAAATCTCTAAGTTGATGTTTATTTCAATTCCGGGAAATATTTTTATATCCCTTTCCAAGTAGTTCGGCACTTCATATCTTTGGAATACAGCGAGGACTCAGTATTATGATGAATGCAATTATTTTTTCTGTGCTGTTAGTAATGGCAATCATT
>CAUHTR010004294.1:0-37750 GCA_959609185.1 Schmidtea polychroa | reverse complement strand
ATTAAAATAATAATATTAATAATCACAACAACAAAGAAGGATACATTTATTAAACATCAAATTTTATTAAACATTCATTTTTCTTTAAACATCAAATTTTTTGTACAATAACCAAGCTAAACAATGTTGACCAACATGTTTAGGGTCAAAGGATTTTGAAACATAGTTTATTATACACAATAGGTTTCCCCATTGTTTGTAGTTTTGATATCAACAAAGCCGGTAATAAAAACCCATAGGATCGAAACACGAATATATTACCAGGTTCATATATATAGCTATCCAATGTTCCCCACCAAGATGAGACGATTGAGTATTGACGATTATTGCTTGATTATTGCTCAAATATGGAATTATTATCAAGAGGAAAAAACTCCAACAAATTCATTTCCCAATATCTGTTTTCCGATTTTATTGACCTGAACAGAACTACTTTAATAAATCCAGAGTATAAAAAACAACTTATTCCATGACAACTTTTGTGTTTCAATATGCATTTATACCAACACAGTTCTATTTGCAGTAATTTGAACTTCATTTTCAAATACTCCATATATTATAACATGTACTGGTTCAGTAATAGCTTTTGCAAACTTTATATCCAGTCGTAAATTTCCATTTTGAGGTAATTGACTTTGATTTAAATCAAAATCAGGGGCTAAAACAAATGTAAAAAATGGGTATTTGCTTTTAAAATCTTCTAGAGTTATTCCGCAATTCAAATTCTTATCTAAATAACCCAGATTTCTAACAATACTCTGCATATATGTCGCACAGTAATTGTCCTTCTCGAAATCTTGAATATATGTTTCTCTATAATCAGTATTTTTCGACAAAGTCAATGATGTAACACCAAAGTTTTTTGAAAATTGAGCTGAACGCAGTATATGATCCATTATATTGTGCTTCACTTTGAAATGTTATCAGAATAAAATTAGGCATTCTTCTGTCACCAAATATTTGTTCTTTATAGAATGATGAAGCACCTTTAGCAATAGCAAATTGTACAATTTCCTTTGTTTTTAATGGATAAATTGCATGTTTTGAATTAGACCAATTGATGACCTGCTAATACTGAGGGGTCTACTCGAACTCTTCTCACCAATAATTTTGCATCAACTAATTGACATATTGGTGTAGTAGTTGCACTAGTAAGAGAATAATGCAGAATCAGACCTTTTCAGTCTAATATGTACATTAACTCCCGGTAGTAATATTTCGGTTGATCCATAAAATCAAGTTGTAATGATGAGCGACATGGTGAAAACCTTTGAGCCTTTTACCCACTTTTTTCTTTCATCATTCACTACCATAACCCATAGGAGTAAGACATGTATTTTTTAGTATCGGAATTGGTCAATTTAAAATAGTTTCTATTAATGCCTTGTGAATGAATGTATTATTTCCGCCCTCAATCTTGATATTATTAAATCCCAACACTGCATCTTTAAAAAGAGTATGAAACAGGAAATTGTTCGGTATTACATCTGCATTGGCATCCAAAACTTTTCTATCTTTATCTACAACCTTAATCTGACAGTCAATAAAGTATCGTTCAAATCTAAATATTCGGTTTGCGAACCATTAATATAAAACTCGATATCATTTCTACTATCGGTAATTGAATTCATAGGAAAAACTTCCTCAAATGCCCCAAATTCTATTACAGCCTGGGGCGATGGTCTATCAAATATACATAATTTAGATTTATCACAAATCATTTTGCAAATATAGTTCCATGTCCTTTCATTCGTTTGTTTATACGTGATATTCCATGTCTTTTACGTTTTGGAGCATGAGCTGGAGCTGGAGCTGGAGCTGGAGCTGGAGGTTTTTCTTTTTGAAACATACCTGCAACCCCGGGTAAAACTTTCCCTAATTCAGCTAAAGCATTTGATTTTAGAGATGGTAATATTTTCTGTTCATTCATAATAACATCTTTTGCAGTTTTCATACCAAAACTACCAATACGTTTAAGAATAGGCAGGGCAAATCTACCAATTGTTCTCAACCATCCTGATCCGTACTGTTTACCAATAAAATATGGTAATTCACCACCAGATTGGCTACCACTATACATACTAATAATATCAGAATTAGCCATTTATTTTACGAAAATGTAATGTCAAATGAGTTTTTGAACCTTTTGGAAATTCGATTAATTGACCAGAATCATCTCTTATATTTATTTCTATATTGTTTATACAAGATGTTGAAACAGGTAAATACATGGGATTTTCTACATTGATTTGTACAACTTCATCTTGATCATGTTTTTCAATCCATATAGATTTCATTAAAGGAACACTAGAATCGCCAACAATAACTGGTTCCACGATATTACTGTAAATGAACATTTGCTGATGATGTTTAAGGATTTTCGGTTTGTTTGTTCCTTCACAAATTTGTTCATTTTGTGTACATACTGGTTTAGTCAATCCTAATGTTTTTGTCAAATTTGAGTCAAATTTAACTTGACTAAGATTAGAATTTATACTAAATCTAAATACTTTATCTTTTTGAAGCTCGAAAACTGTTAAAATCTCGCTACGATTGTCAGATAAATAAGTTTGTAATTGTTCGAGGTCTGTAATATATAAATTATCTTTAAAAGTATATGCATGCTCTGTTATTTCAAAGTATGATAGCTTAAATTTGAATTCCACTAAATTATTAGTTTTTGGAAGTGTAGAGAGATTTATTTTGACTGTATCATTAAATACATTACATAAATCAGTAAATCCAAGACGTTTAGCATCAGCAATTGTAGAAAATAAAATTTCGAATGGCTTATTCAAGCAATTCATGTATAAATATTGACCATCATCATAAATTATAGGTTTCCTTGATTTCGATGAACTCGTCAAGTTATAACTATCTTTATCAATAAGAACACGAATATATTCCGTTACTGCTACTTTCTTATTATATTCAATAACTGATTTGCTATAGATTGGGAATAAATTGTATACAAATGTAAAATCCAACAGAGCAACTTCCCAGTCATTATCCAAATAGATGGGGTTTTGGAGTTCGATGATGAATTTGCTTGCTTGATTGTCTGGATGAATTAAGGGACAACTATTGCCCGGCAAAATAGTATAAAAATTCACTTTATTAGGTCTTTTGCTGATATCCATGACGGGTTTTGATAACCATGCCATTTGACATAGTATTTTTATCCTTACCGACCTTTTTAGTTTTCAATATTTTTTGAATTCTAAATACTTTTGGGGGAGGAATGACTTGTAATTCCTGCTCATAAAATTTCCCTTGTACAATATTATTATCATTGTCTTTGATGACATACATTACAGGATTCTGTTTAGTATTTATTTTTGAAATTACAAAGACTTCATCACTCCAATTTGTATCAAAATTTTTAATAAATGGTGATGCACTAATTTTACTAATTCTAACATGGTCACCGACTTTATATTTAGGTTTTGCAATTTTTACAGATTTCTTAGAAGTCAATGATGTTTTTGATGTAATATCAACCGGTCTCAATCCATTCAGTCCTCGATGTGATGAATGATTATAACTTGTTATTATTTTCGGTAAAGCATTTACCCATTTTTTATTACCTTGATGCACGAACAATTTCTTTAATCGATCTCTCAATGTTCGATTAAATCTTTCAACATGGGCAGCTTTGTATTGAGAATGTTCCGTATAGTGATTTATTTTCAGTTTATCGAGGATTTGCTTAACTTTGCTATTGTAGAATTTTTTACCTAAAATAATAATATAATAATAATAATAATATAATAATAATAATAATAATAATAATAATAATAATAATAATAATAATAATAATAATAATAATAATAATATAATAATAATAATAATAATAATAATAATAATAATAATAATAATATAATAATAATATATAATAATAATAATAATAATAATAATAATAATAATAATATATACCTAAATCTGTTTGCAAGTTATTAGGATGTCCATCTTTAAATAAAATATTAATTGCCTTGGACATTTCTTCTGCAGATTTTGCCTTGACTGGTATTGCTCGTGCAAACCTGCTGTATACATTAATACATGTTAAAATATATTTATTCCCATTGTTAATTTTCGAATAAGGTATCATCTCCATCAAATCCATTTGCCATAAATCGTCAATACCAAATGTTTTATACGTTCTTGTTGGAAATCTTTTCCGCATTGGTTTGTTCAAACTGTACGCAAGCTGATCTGATAACCACTTCTGGGTTTCTTATTTCGAATTCGGAACTCTTTTCTTTAATTTTGCCACTCCACCGAAACCGGCTTCGTCTTCTGGGTTCGTCCAAATCTTCTCCATTACAACAAAAAGATTTAAAATTAAATTTAATGTCGGGCAATGAAGGATTAGTACCCATTGTTTATGATTGATTTCCTACAACTCCACCTAATAATGATAATGCCAGAGGTATCAATGCACCAATAAATCCACCTTGTTGTTTATATATAATTTTCCTCATTTGCTTACGATTTTTATTATTTACTAAAGATAACAATGGTTTCCTATGTTTGCTCAATAAATGCTTTTTTAATTTACTGATTTTAATTTTGCCTTTGACTACTTTAACTATAATATTGAGTAAATCATCGACAAAAAAAATTTGGGAATGATTGCAATATATTCATTCTTTTCATACTCGGGGCTTTTAACAATGCATTAAAAAATGGAAAACTGCGATGATTTTTAACTACTTTTTTACAGGTTTTATGGGTTTTACGGGGTTTACGTTTAGGTTTACGATTTTTAGAAATAAGATTCATTGCAGAGAAATTTTCAGTTACAAGTTTTTTAGATGGTGTATAACTAGTTGTTGGTGGAACCTTTGGAACTTTAATACTCTTTCTAATACTTTTTCTTAATTACCTAATATTTTTCACCCTTGCTTTTAGAAACATTATTATTCATAGAGGTTTTCAACTTTGTTTATAAACCTATGGCACCTTTTGTGTTGAAAATATCTGTTTTTACTCGTAAATCATCGGGACATTGTTGTGTGAAATCAAGAAATATATATCCATGAGGTATTTTTGTAGCATCTTGAAATGCACTGATAAGAAAATTACGATTGTTAGGGTATGCTTGACGTGCAAGAAAATCAATCACTGTTGCATCTCTAGGATTCTTGAAAATAACTAAATATTGTACATTTAAATTACGTGTTCGATGTGCCCCACCTTGATGAAATAGATTTTGTGTTATGAAAATAACTGTTACACCGACATGTCTGCTGATCTTTGTAAATAAATTATTAAAATCTTTTTCTTTATTAGTTTCTTGATACAAATCATCGATAATAATGACATCACCTTTCTTTAATCGGCTGGACCAGTTTTTATCGAATCCCTTTACTATTTTCATGTTTTTTTAATTTACAGAAACTTGATTGAGTTAATCCATGTTCTTCATCAGCACCCCTATGCCAATAAATCCTGTTGAATTTTGATTTGAATAAATTTGATTTTAGTAATTTACAAACAAATAATGTTTTTCCACTACCACTCGGACCAACGATTTGGTATACTGCATCATTTCTTAATTCCATTTCAAAAATTTTATAAATATATGTGTATTTGTTTATATTCGATGATTTAATGAACTCGTGCTCAATTTGTATATAAAGACTAATTTTCATAAATGATTTAATAATGTTAGCAAATATAAATTATCGAGGAAATTTTGATGTATCGAATATGAGGTTCCCACCAGGGAAACCCCAGCAAATTATCGATAGAAGCGGGAAATATCCGATAATATTTTTCAAGACTGGTAAATGCAGAATCATGGGATGTAAGAAACCTTTGGATATTAATAAATTACAATATCGAATAAATAATATTATAATCCAATCAATTACCGTTACTATGGATATGGGACATAGTATCAATCTATATAACATGTCGAAAAAATGTGATTGTATGTTTGAACCGGAATTGTTTCCGGCACTAAGACTATTAAAATATAACCCTATATGTGTCAACGTTTTTGCTAGTGGAAAGGTTGTCATGTTGGGGTTGAGAAATTTGGAGTATAGAGAATTTGTTGACAATGTTCGAAATGAGATAATTTCATTGGTCGATTTCTAATTGGTTAATTTCTAATTGGTTATTGATTGATTTAAACAAACGGTTTTTTGTTTAGGATTCATTTATTCAACAAAATGTACAAAACACCAAGCGCAGCAAATCTAATGAAAGATATTGACGACTATGGTAAATTTAAATTTTTTATTTTCACATTTTTTATATTTATTATTTTAGAAAAATATTTAGAAGTAATGCTGAATAGGATAAAATATTATTATCCTCAAATTGCAGAAATAATCAAGGATAGAGAACCAGAAATCATTCCGGATCTCATATTATATTCCACTCAAATTAGAATCATGGAGGTATTCCATCAATTCCTATGGGATATCAAGATTAATAGAACCATGAAACAAATGGAGCCGGAGTACCAATGTATGTTCGGATGTTCATGTTGTGCCGATCGATATCGGCGATATGTCGAATGGGAGTTAGTGAAAACTCTGAGAAGGTTTCACTACTCCCGGATTGTTGATAAATATTAATAAATGTATTTTTGTTTCTTTTGCGTTTTTATATTTGAAATAGTAATAATAATAGTAATAATATAAATAATAATAGTAATAATAATAATATAAATAGTAATAATAATAATAGAAATAATATAAATAGTAATAATATAAATAGTAATAATAATAGTAATAATAATAATAGTAATAATAATAAATAGTAATAATAATATAAATAGTAATAATAATAATAATAATAATAGAAATAATAATAGAAATAGTAATAATAAAACATTAATAATAATATGTCACATTAATAAAACATAAATGCAGCATTAATGCAAATGACATGCAAATTTAAACAAAGACATGCTATAATCTGATTGGTTGATAGGCATGAGTCAAAGGTATAAAAACCCTGTAACATTTCAATTTAATCTTTATTCACTATGACCAAGAAAATTTCATGCACCGAAAAACCTAAAGAAATGGTACAACCAGTTCAAATGTTCCACAACTACAAAATGTATTTTTTGAAAGAAGAAATCAATATAAAATTGGTTGCACCAGTCAAGCTAATTCCAACTAAATTTCAATTCTTATCCGGCACGCTTTCAATGATTGATGTCAAAACTATTGATGATGTTTTTAAACGGATAGATTCGAATCTATCGTGTAATCAACATGCATGGTTCAACAATAGATATGCAAGATTTTATGATGCTTTTGATGAAATCAGTTTCAAAGAAAATGAAAATTGGTATATAACAATTGCAATCCAGGGATATAAAGTTGATAATAATGATGTATATTCTCCTATTTGGAAAATTATGTCTGCTAGACTTTCACAAATATTTTAATGTTATATTTAATAAATGTATTAGTCATATTTGTTTTTCTCTTTATTAATTGCAACATAAATGCAAATGACATGCAAATTTAACAAAGAAAATCTATAAACAAACTTATAATATAGTTTTAAAGTGATGAAAATGACTGCAGAAAAAGGTTAACATGATTAATTAATTACCGAATTATTTATTATTTAGAATTTCTAATCAACTTTTTGTTGGAAAAGTTAGCAGAAATAGCTGGTGTGAAAATTGAGGACATATTATCTATTACAAATGCCTTAAATATCGGCTGGATAGTTGAGAGTCAAGATACAGGATTTGATGATGAGGAAGAAACTCAAGAAATTGATGAGGAAATCTATGAACCTATAGATGAACCTATAGAGGAACCTAAAAATGAATCTAAAGATAATATTACGAATGATTGTATTGATCATGTCGTTGAAAATATAATGAAATGTGGAGATGACGACTGCGAATGTGTTAATTAATAAATTTTAGTTAATTATTGTTTGTAAATTTATTTAAAATTTTATTTAAAAATCAAACAAAATAACTATATTAATTTTTATTTAAAAATCGCGATAAAGCATACAAAATAGCAACACCTGTTGCAAGTTTTATATAGTTTTTAAATTTCATTCTGTGTTAATCTATTTCCTTCGCATTTCTGGCGAGTTGATTCAGTACGCCCCATCCGCCATTGGCTTCAATCCACGGTTGAAACTTTGACTTGATTATCTAGAAAATATATATTAATAAAATATAGATTATAAAAGTATTACTTCTTGAGACCACTGATAATAATGTTCAGAGTCCCATAAACTTTTTTCGATTATAATCTTCATATAAGTGAACCCTACTAGTATTCGGGTCAACTTCATCTCTTCGTCGCATAGGCAGTTAAAAATCCTATGAAAATAGAATTTTTTCATTTCGAGGCAATCGGAATTGAGCACATCCTCATAATCGATATGATTTCCTTCGATAATCTTTTCGGTCCGATCAACCAGGAAACTGAGGCTTTCTATAATCTTCTTGTTGATAACTTCGCTTAAAAGATTTTGCATAAAATGAGACATTTCTACAATAATTTAAAATATGATGTTTTATTTATACTAATACCGTATGATTTTGATTGGTTGATAGACTATAAATGTAAAAGAAAGGTTTTGATTTGATACACCATGAAAACTATATTCATATTGCTAATTATTATAACGAGTGTGTGCTCACACAATACAACAATAACAGTGGAGTCTTTTAATAAATCAATATGCGTTTGTCCGAATACAGCCAAGTTGATGGATATTTTATATATTCTAGACAAACCAAAATGGTCAAAGCATCCAGGAAAAAGAATATCTCAAAGATTGGAGAATTTAGAAAACAGTTATGAACTATCATTTGCATATATACAAAATATAAAAATTAAATTGATTGATCATATTGAAATTTTCAATAACTCTATTGTTGAAAATAAAAAGAATATGAAAATTATTGATAAGAAGCATGATTATTTGTTAAAAAAGATCGAATTATTATTAAGAGAAATTCAAACAATCAAAGGATCAATAGAATATCTGAAAATCAATTCAACGTTACCAATTTCAAACAATAATGCTGCGAATACGAGTACATCAATATTTAGTTTACCTTTGTTAATTTTACATTATTTTATTGTTTAAATAAATGTATGTTTTGTTGATTTGTTTAATTATACCCTTGCAACATGTTGAATATGACCAGTACCCTTGTGAGCATTACCCATAGGGGGACAAAATATTTTGTCGGATAGACTCAGGAGTATATAGATTAATACTACTACTACTACTACTACTACTACTACTACTACTACTACTACTACTAATAATAATAATAATAATAATAATAATAATAATAATAATAATAATAATAATAATAATAATAATAATAATAATAATAATAATAATAATAATAATAATAATAATAATAATAATAATAATAATAATAATAATAATAATAATAATAATAATAATAATAATAATAATAATAATAATAATAATAATAATAATAATAATAATAATAATAATAATAAAATAATAATAATAATAATAATAATAATAATAATAATAATAATATCTTTAGTAATAATAATCGTAATAGCATGATATATGGCTCATTCGAAAGGTCTTGGATTGAGCTCTAAAATGAGCTATCGAGGAATAATTTTCGTTGGCGGGAACGTTGAAAAAAAATAATAATAAAATAATAATATTTTTTAAAAATAATAATATGACCTTGATGACTCATGGCGATGACTCATATGACCTTAGGAATGACCTTGGATGAGTCATGCGACCTTGAAAATGACCTTGGATGAGTCACAGGATGACTCAGATGACCTTGAAAATGACCTTGAAAATTTTTGCCATTGATGAGTCATAGTATGAGTCATATGACCTTGAGAATGACCTTGGATGAGTCATGGTCTTTGTTTAAATGACCTTGAAAATTTTGATGAGCCACCGGATGAGTCATATGACCTTGAAAACGACCTTGATGAGTCATAGGATGAGTCATGGTCTTCGTTTAAATGACCTTGATGAGTCATATGTCTTTGTTTAAAATTTGACCTTGAAAAAAATTTTTTTTTTAATTTTTACGACGGGGGGGGGGGGGGTACTGTGCTAGCGGTGCCCAATCCATCTACTAATATAATAATAAAATTCATAGATCTATATATGCTACAAAAAGAAGCAAGTGACAATCCTGATTTAATACAGGAAATTACAGGGAAAATAATAATAGTAATAATAATTTACAAGAAAATCAAAAATTTAAAATTGAAGACAGAGTTCGAATATTTAAATGGTAAAATAAATTTGAAAAAGCTGCAACACATAAATGAAGTCGAGAAATTTTTCATTTTTCATTCCTTCAGTCATTTCCAATTTTTTGTTACTCGGACCACTACATAATTGTTCTAACATCCTTGCTTTCTTTGCATACTCACTGATGAATCTTCTTTAATAATTGCAAATGCATAGAAAGCTTCGAAGTTTTTTTATGCAAATTGGATTGCCAAAGTTTTGTATAGCCTGAATCTTATAAGGATCGGTCTGTACTCCTTCGCTGATTATATGTCCTAAGAATCTGATTTCTTTCTGTATTATTTGACACTTTTCTAAATTAATTTTTAGCCCTGATTCCTCTATCACTTTTAATACTTCACTGACCATTGTGTAATGTTTTTATTTACTGCTCGAATAAATCAGAATGTCATCCAAATACACTTGTGCTCCATTTATATAACTAATAAGCATCTTAATTGGTTAAATAATAACCATATTTCTATTATGACTCCTTTAAATATTTTGCCTCGAACAAATTTATTTCAAATGATAATTTCTAATAAAATTATCAATGAATATATGCTGCTATTAATAATTATTGGTTCCGTTGTATGTATTTCTCACGAAGTTATATAAATTATCAATGAAATAATTTTTAATGAAATTATTGTAATAAACATTAGATGAATAAATTACCTATAGAATGCTAAATATTCATATTTTACTAAATTACCTTTTGCTAAATATTATTTTAAATGACAAAAAATGACAAAGTTTAATTTGCTAATTAATGTTTGCTAATTAATGAACCCTTGCAATTTGGTATATGATTGTTTCCTGTAAATTACCGATCGCAATTCCGGAGCTTTTTTTCAATCCCGGGATTTCGGAATTGGTTTTTGTTGATCCCGGGATCCCGCCGGGATTAACCTAGTAGAATTTTGTTATTATTTATTTGAATAAACTGAAAACATTGTATAAAATTTAATTATAAAAGTTTTTTTAGTGAAAAAGTCCTTGAAGAATGCACAATGAATCGACAGTATCGTCATTTAAACTTGAACGAAACTTAGTGCATAAAATTCAGGCAGCTGAAAAAGCTCGTACCGAATAGTATTTCCAAACAATAATCGAGTAACCGAGTAGATATTTTAGATATAATTTTTTTCAAGCAAAAATTATCAGAAATTTTGACATTGGTTGCTATATGAACATTACATTAACATTAAATATTTTCTATTTTTCTTAACTAAGCAAGTTAAATTGTAAGATTTTTATTTATTTTAAGAAATTTTATTTAATTCAGTGAAACGTTTACACTTTTACGCGATCATCACGAAACACAGTTCACACATCGTAAGTATAATTATTTTTAATTTTAATTAATTTATTATACATAATTAAAAATTAGATTTGCTTTTATTTTGATCGAAAATATAATTTATAGATATTTTCTAATCCAGAATGGACACAAACAAATCGAAAGTTTGGGATTATTTCAAAAAAATATCTTCAGAAATTGCGCAATGTCAAGTCGAATTATGGACGAATAAGATATCAATTAAAGGTGGAACAACAACTGGGATGATCATTTAAAAAAAACATGATATCATTTTAAAACCTCAGACCAAAAGGAATGTTCTAAATTGTGCTGATGATTCACTAGGACCAAGCACATCGAAAATATCTAAATTTAGTGGCATGTTATCGTTTAGCAGTAGAGAAAGAGAATCACTTGAGGAAATTATATTGAAATGCCTAGCAAAAGATGATATTCCATTTCATACAATTGTCAAATGTGACGCAAATGTGATGAATGGACTCATATCGCTTTAAGTAAATATCTTAATGTCACACTGCAATCTATTTTGAGTGAAACAGTTCTTGGTTTGATTGCAATTATGAAAACCTGCAAAAAACCTGTAAATGTGTGTGTGTAAAATTTAGCTAAAAATACGCTGTTTAAAGTATTATGAGTGTGAATTTAAAATAAACAATAATGTTGTTATATGGAGAAATAAATGTTATCTCTACATTGTTTGAGCTAAAATATCTCAAGTTGTTTAAAATGGTGTGTAAATTCAAAAGTGGTGTACTAAAAATGAAATTTTAAAATTTGATTACATCATAGTCTCATCAAATAGATAATATAAATTTAAGCAAAATTCATGACGTGATCAACGATTTTATGTAATCGACGATTTAAACTAAATTAACTTATTATGTAATCATTGATGAAAACGAAATTAAAATTTTTTAAAAATATTTCCCCGCCCATATTCGACCAAAGTATTTGTGAGAGTCGAAGATTCCTATAGGATCTGGAGTGCATATATCCATCCAAATGAAGTTTGATGATGTTAACGTTAACAATGATTTCAAAGGGTAGAGCTCATATGTTGCTAAAGAAATGATCATTATTATGGTCTACAAAGATATCAATCAGTCTTGTGATAATATCACTTTCATCGCACAATCTTTTACTAGTCTTTTAAGCTCTGCTTGTTTCACTCCTATCTTAATTAGGAATTTCCGGAGTCTTCAATGGAAATGAACCTAGTGAGCTAAAAATGCAACTATCAAGTTCGACTTTGAAGTCTGGTTTGATAGATTGTATTTGTCTCTTGGGTGAATCGTATTTCGCAAGTTTACTAAGTTGATCTATTCGAAATTGCTCACAGAGTTACATTGACACTTCATATAAATAAGAAAGATTTTCATTCTGTCCAAGTCTGTAATTATTAAATCAACTCGTTCTTTAGAATTTGGAACAAGTGAACAGGTAAGGTCAATAACAACCAGTAAATTCGCATTTTTAATCTGATTGGATGTGATCAGTTTAAGACAGTCATTGTGTCCTTCAGCACCAAGAGTTAGATGGGTCTTACACGACTGAATTACGTGTTGACATAGTCTTATCGTCAGTGTGACATAATTGACAAAGTATTTTCTTAGCTTTATTATAAGACTTTGCACTGATGGGGAAGCGTATTTGTGCAATCTTGATGGATGAAATTTCTGGATATTTCCGATAGGTCACCACGAAATATTGCCTTGTTTACTTTTGTATAAAGTTTAATAGCTGACTCTATGATATTTGAGTTGGAGGTTTTTCTATTTCAAAAGGTACGAGTCACATAGTGCCATATGTAAGACTTTTTATGTGGTATTACGAAGACCAGAAGTCAGAATACATGTGCCAAGCGTTAGTGTTGTTGTGTTAATTCCTTAATTGGCTTAATAATTCTTAATTCCTTAATATTGAAAAAATAATTATTGGTTCCGTTATTGGGTTTATAGGGTTTTTTTCATATTACCCAAATACGGTCTGTGAATTGATTATAGGCAGTTTGAGAACTGTCCATTTATGACAGCAATGATCTCATTAAGGCTAAGATTTATTAATTGATGAAGAAATGAAGATTTTACGCTGTTCTGAGTTTAGGTTTATCCTCTTTCTTTCAAATGATTTTAGGTAGCATTGAGTTCTATCTCATGCAGGTTCAAATTTACAAGTGGTAAGTCATTTTATAATTTTATATAAAAGCGCAAAAAAGGACTTTATATACGAGGCCGGATCCTTGTATATCATGCGGATAATCACCAATATTCATTACACGGCTAGATGTTTCCTTATTATCATTAATTTTATTTCTTGCAAATAGACAGGTAGTTGTCAGTACCACACATTGTCGTTGGAATCATGATGTAATACTTATCTGTTATATTATCAATGATGAGAAGAATTTCCCGATATTTTGGGGGTTCAACGATGGCGAATATAACTTGCCCTCTGATGAGACCGTCATAGTTTAAAATAAAATTAGAAGCAAATAGATGTGGGTCATTAGATGTGATGGATATGTGACCTATTTTGTGATCACTATTGAAGATGACTCCCTTATCAGAAATGATAATTTGTTTAGGTTGTCAGTCATGTTTTTCCTGTGTCGATTAGCCTCTTAGTTACAGATCTGTTGTTAAAGTTGAAAATGTAACTATTTCCTAGTGCAAGTGAGAAAAGATATTCACACCAATTTGTGTCATTTGTAATGAAGTATATGACCTATTCCTGAACATTGTCTGAAAGTGACATTTTCCTTATTAAATTTATTTTTTGTGTGATAACATTCAATGTCAGTTCAGGTGAAAGAACAGTTTTATTGTTTTTATTTATAAAAATTGTTTTGTTTCAGAAAATATACCTAGTTAGCATTGCTAGCGTTCTTAATTGTCTCCATGAACTTTGAAAGCCACCCCTAGTAGTTTCGCGGTCTTTTTTATTGTGAAGTAAGTTTATATTGGTGGACCTCTTTGCTGGTAGTGTCGGTTAAGTAGTTGTAGAAGCTCTCCACTTATCATCATAGCATATGGGCAGATGCAAGGCTCACAATCATAATTTTGTTCTTGATGTGTAAAGTCATTATGTGGGTGAAACGTCATGGCTACTTTAAGGTTGAAAAGCTGATTTTTCTTTTTCTTTTTTTTTCAGTTGACTCTACTTCAAGAAAGCTGTTATATTTGATAGGGTTATCTTCAACTATTTTTTCTGTGCCATTGACAAGGAATTGTAGATTATTATTCACTCTGTCCGTTTATTTGTTTAAGGGCTAACCCATATGCCAGATAGATAAAATATTTATAAATAATTATTGAAATGTGGGGCTATTTATATTAATGCTTATGAGAAATTATATTAACCCTTTGAGGACCGGCTTTTTTTTAAATTTATTTAAATTTTTAAATTTTATTTTTTTTATAAATATTTTATTTATTTCATTAAAAACTGGAAAAAAAAATTAATTTTATAATTTTTAAAATAAAATTAATAATGTGTCAACTATGTGATGTTCCATTATGCATTGTACCATGTTTCAAAGATTATCACACAAAAGTAAATTTATAATAACCATATTTATTGATAAAAATAAAATAGTTTATTTCTCGATTGAATTTTTTGTCTTTTCTTATTTTTACATATTGATTCGTAGTTTTTAGAAAGAAAATTTCTTGAATAAAATCATTCGTTTTGTTTAGTTTTATAAAAATACACAGAAATGTGATTTTCATTATAGTTTGATTTATTTTAGTTTTTAGCTAATATTATGTAAACAGTGTGTTTTATGAAATTTTTTTATTTGAAAAAAAATTTTCTTTTTAATTTTATATAAGAAAAACCACATTTGATATTTTTAGAACTAGTTTGCCACTATAGTGGCGGCCGGCCCTCAAAGGGTTAATAAATAAATATGATTTGTTAAATATAATAGAAAAAGTTTTTCGAATAATTCTTTGTAATACTTTGAATTTTCAGTTGAGTAAATTCGGAAATTTTGGGAAATTGTTTTGGGGATTTTGGGAAGTAATATTTTTTCTCTAAATATCTTCGTAATTGTAATAAAAGATGAATATACTGTCCTATTTGTCTTCTATAACCTAGATAGTTTCTATAATAAAGTGGTTTGACCTACAATTTTATATGTTATGATATTATTCACTGTCTTGCTTTATGTTGGGTATAGGAATTCATTCTATATTATTAGTTTGTCCATGTTCCTTAATATGTGGATGATGCTATATTATGGCAAGCAAAATTAGATTTAAAAACTTTGGAGCTCATTTCCATATCAAAAGAAAAAATGATTGCATATTTCATTGATCAAATGTTTTTTTTCAAGTTCAAGGTTTTCACTATTCACCTTCAGGGACAGGGTGGTGAAACGTAGCTAGTTACTTCAGTGCAAATGTTCCTTTTTATAAGGAAATCAGAAAGATTATTTTGGGAAGTTATGCAAATTCCGAATAACTTTACCAAATCCTTTACAGAACTGGTGGCTGATTGCGTCCAAAAGGTCCCAGCTACGATAAAATGCCAATCTGTCGAAGTTGCTAAATTTATCAGATTTGTTACATTGAAAACAGCAAACGGACCCACACCAAACACCATGCCTCTTATTCCGACATAATTTCCGTAATTATCAACGCTAGCGTAGCACGCCACATTGCTTTTGCAAAATCCGTTTGTGAAATATCTCAAGGTATTCTTTAGTAGTTGATTATTCGTTTCTGTACAAAATATGTTCATACCAGTCTTCGGATAGGCCAGTAAGTTACTGGATTTGTATTTGCCCAGGACCAAGTATGGCTTGTTGTCTCTAGTCAATAACAACGGAATGGCTTGCTGTGGATTCACTATACCGTATACTGAAGGATGTCCATTTTCAAACTCATTTGTTATATTTTGTAGCATCCGGTAGCTGATCGCACTGGAATTCCCTTCAAACTGTACAAAATAAAAGATAGTTATAAAAATCTCTAAAGACGTACCAGATTGTTGTATCTATCATTGATAAAGGCGGACACATTTGGGCAAGCCGTGTTGGATTGGCACACTTCATTGAACGCGTACAAATAGCAATTCGATGAATTCGGTGCGATGTAGAACAATTTGCAATTTAGTTCGCTGCATTTTGTACCGCATTCGATATGCGAATTCGTTGAAATGTTCGCCATGCTGTTGAAAACGCAAGAGTTAACCTCACGGTAAATCTCTCCTGCGTTAACATTGATCAGCAAGGAAATGTATAACAAAATTAACATAAGGCAAATATAATTTCATTTTTCATGAAAACATATTTATATACATTGCTACCTTCATTGTTCTCATTGTTCCGTGAAGGGGAAATGAAATGTAAAAGCGCAATCAGCATAATTTTACAAATAGCAAAAGCATCAGTAAAGGCCTCTTTTGTCCTCTATAATATAATTTAGAAAATCTTATTTATTTTTTTTGTTAACTTTATTGTTCTCATTGTTCCGTGAAGAGGCAATGACAAAAACATGCGTGACCAACATAAATTTACTAATTTCAAATTCATCGGTAAAAACATCTTTTGTCCTCTGTTCCTATAATATAATTTACATAAACTTATTTATTTAGCTTTATTGTTCTCATTGTTCCTTGAACGAGAAATCACATAAACATGCTTCATCAATATAAATTTACAAATTGCAAAAACCTCAGTCAGAGCTGCATTTGTTTAGCCGGGATTCCCTATTGTTTGGTTTACAGTAACACCTGAATGATTTTTCAAATAACCTGAATTGACACTGGAGTAGGTGCCTTCTTCCGGGTCCCTTAATGTGTTTTCATTTAACAAATCTCAATGAATTCTCGCTATGAGTAGTATATACAATTTCTTATAGCCTGGAAGCGAAAAAAATATATTTTTCGCTCACTGGCTCATTCGTCCGCGGGAGCTAATTCAAAATATATTTTTTTCGTTTCCACGGTATAAGAAATCGTATATACTACTAGAGATAATAAAAAATAAAAATTTGTAAAATTACCAACCGATAGGAGCCTATAATTATTAAAAGAAATATTTTTTATTTTTTATTTTGACTAGTTTATAATTTCAAACCCCTCAAATTTCATACCCACTATAAAACAATAAAGAAATAAAAAATTTCCAACCCGGAGGAACAGGCACTATATATTAGGTGTATTAAATGAAAAATGTTTTTATATTTTGATACTTTGTATAATTTCATACCCCATATAAAAAAATTGAAAAAATAAATTCACTTCTTTATGACTAGTCAAACAAAACCAAACAAATTAAACAATTTCAAAATAATTTTATAATTTTAAATTCATAAAAAAAAGTAATTAAATTTCTATTAAGTTCAATATTTAACTTGACATATAGTAAAAATAATTAAAGAAAAAATAGTAAAACTGCCCTCGAGAGGATAGCTGGTTATTGTTTTTTTACCGCTATCCGCTCAGCAGTTTTTTTAAGATCTAGTTCATTTTTTTAACCTTTTTCGAGTATCAAATCATTTCCAATATACAAGCTGGTCAGAATCAATTCAATACTTTTTTTAAGAAATTCGAAAGTCGAAATATTATGAAGAAACTCGAAAGAGAAACAAATGAAACAATTCAAGGACTTGAAAAACAATGTTACATTTTCGAGTGATTTGTATAGAAAAGTGTATTCGAGGTCAACTGAAAACTTTATCATACAATTTTATCAGGTAATGACTTGAAATGATGTTTTCAATAGTTAAATTTTGGGGGTGATTTGAACAAGGTCAAGAAATTGATCAAGAGTTTGAAGTTTTGATTATTTTTACTTATAAATTTGATAGTAGTTAAAGTGTAGATAACAATGTTGATAGAAATAAATTAATTTTTTATATTTAAATATTTAAATAATTTAACTAACTCGATTGCTGTCTTGACATTTTTATGATAAAAAAATATTAAAAAAACGAAATTAAAAATATTATAAAAATACTAAAAGTTTATAAAATTATTAATTTAAAGAATATTTTTATTTTGCAATACCATTTGATAATATTTGATAATATTTTAATTTTCTGTTTATTTATTATTTATTATTATTATTTAAAAATTTTCTCAAAAGGTTTTTCGATTATTAAGAAAACTTGGTTAATTTATCAAAATATACAAATTATTATTGGGTGATCTTTATAAAATTTATTTCAATTAGTTTATTTTAATCTTGTAATTTTTTTCGTAATTTGATTAATTGCAACTTTTCCTGCAATGTAATAGTTTTCAAATTTTGTATTTTATAATTGTAAAATGAGAAAATTAGAAAAAACAAGATTATAATGCACTAATGATGAATGTACCAATGTATTATATGAATATATAAAAAAATAGCTTGCAGAAAATGGTTAGAAAAAATAACCAAGAAAAATATTATTGCAACCCATGCTCTGAATATTTTACAAAAGTAAACAAGGCTTGTCATTTCAAAACTAGTCGACATTTGAATAACGTAGAAAGAATTGAAGGAGGACATTGAGGATGTGACTTGCAATCATCAAAAATAGTTTCTACACTTTTGAAACCTTTTACAACTGAAAAATATCCATGATAAAGGTATTTAAAAAATCATAATTTTACGGGGCTCAATACACTTCTAGATACACAACTCGATGAAAATGATGTACCAAAACCTGGAGAGGAACCAATTGACCGAGTTGATCAAGTAGCATTAAAACATGACATTGCTTATAGAAATCAAGATTTAAGAGTGCGACAGATGTGCAGATGTGAATTTAATTTATGACTTGAATGAAATTCCAAATCCAACTTTTAAAGAAAAATTAAATAAAGCTATTGTAAAAACAGCAATGAAAGGAAAGATTGTTTTGGGAGGAGAACTCTACTCGACGGTTGGAGGAGAACACAGTCCGATAGTTGTTGGAGGAGTTGAGAATATCGAGATTATCGAGAATATCGAGACCAACAATCAAGTACAACAACATGATTTACATAAAGAATATAGAAAGCCAAAAATGATTTAAAAATAAAGGTTTTTAATAAAGATGATATTTGGTCAGCAGATTTAATTGAAACTGTAAATTCTACCAACAATGATAGTTACAAATATATTTTAGATGTAATAGATTTGTATACAAGATATGTTTGGGCTAGACCATTAAAAACCAAATCAGCAAATTCAATTTAAGAAGGATTTGAATTTTATTGGAAGAAACTCCAGATAGAATTCCTCCTAAATTTTATGATGATAATGGTAAAGAATTTTATAATTAAATATTTGATGAATTTAGGCAAGAAAATGATGTTGAAATGCATTCAATATGGAATTCTCCAGATGCAAGGTCAAATTATGGTTCACATTATCCAGTTGTTGAAAGATTTAATAGAACATTAAAAAATTGGATGTATAAAAAATTTACAGAGCAAGGTAATAGAATTTGGATAGATGTATTACCAGAATTAATTATCAAATATAATAATAAAATTCATAGATCAATAGATGCTACAAAAAGAAGCAAGTGACAATCCTGATTTAATACAGGAAATTACAGGGAAAATAATAATAGTAATAATAATTTACAAGAAAATCAAAAATTTAAAATTGAAGACAGAGTTCGAATAATTAAATGGTAAAATAAATTTGAAAAAGGTGCAACACATAAATGAAGTCGAGAAATTTTTCATTTTTCATTCCTTCAGTCCATTCCAATTTTTTGTTACTCGGACCACTCCATAATTGTTCTAACATCCTTGCTTTCTTTGCATACTCACTGATGAATCTTCTTTAATAATTGCAAATGCCTAGAAAGGCTTCGAAGTTTCTTTATGCAAATTGGATTGCCAAAGTTTTGTATAGCCTGAATCTTAGAAGGATCGGTCTGTACTCCTTCTGCTGATTATATGTCCTAAGAATCTGATTTCTTTCTGTATTATTTGACACTTTTCTAAATTAATTTTTAGCCCTGATTCCTCTATCACTTTTAATACTTCACTGACCGTTGTGTAATGTTTTTATTTACTGCTCGAATAAATCAGAATGTCATCCAAATACACTTGTGCTCCATTTATTTTGCCTATTAACTTTGTCATCATTTCCTGGAACGTACCTGGGGCTGCTGCAATTCCAAACGACTTTCTATTGAAAGAGTATTGCCTTTTCTTTGTTGAGAATGCTGTTTTCTCTTGCGATTCTTCGTCTAACTCCACTTGGTAAGATGCATTACCAAGGTCGATTGAGCCTAAATTAAACGGACACTCCTAACAAATCTAACACCTGTCTATGTTTGGCATTGGGAATGCCTGCCTCTCTGTTACTGCGTTCAGCTGTCTCAAAACCAAGCATAGCCTAATATCAATTTTGCTCTTTTTTCCATATTGCAGATTAACGGCATGTTCCATGGGAATTTGCATTTCCGTATAATCCCGTTTTCGTAAAAATTTGTATTGCTTCTTCAATTTTTAGTTCTAAATTAAATGGTTGACGATATGGTTTTATGTTTATCAGTTCACTTCTTGTAATTATCTTATGTTTTACTAAATGCGTGCAACCCACAGCCCATTTATCCGCCATAAACACGTTTCCACTGTTCATTATTATTTCCTTTAATTTACTATCCTCATCAATCTTTAGATGTTCCAATGCTCGCATCAAATTTCTCCATCCTTTATTTGTCTGTCGAATTTTGCTTCAATGTTACAAATATAGTTCTTGTCTTTTTTACTAGATTCAGTATCTTTCTTTTTTGCCAGCCTATATACAAATGCTTCTTGTAATTCTACTCCTCCAATCACCTCTGGTGTCACTTTCTCCGCCACAATGAATTTAACTTCATTGGAAATATCTCCGATAGTTACTTTAACCTTTGTTCTTCCAATCGTCTCTATCGCACTTTCGTTTGCACATCGTAACTTATCGTCGCTTCTCATCAATTATTGTCCTCGTAACTTGTTAAAACAGTGCACACTCATTACGTTTATTCGTGGTCCGGTGTCTAATAAACAGTCGAAAATTTCCCCATTCATCATTACTGTTACACTAGGTCTTCCTTGTAGCTTGTTATATACAATTTCTACCTCCTGCCCCGTTTCAATTGTTCCAATTCTTTCCACTTCCTCTTGAAACCTTTCTCTCCTTAGGAACCTCTATGCATTCTCACTTACCCTTCCTACATGTAATTTACAATTATGTAGTTAAGGTTAATATTACAGTGATAGATGCAGCAGATGACATAATTCTTGAACATAATTGGTTTTTAAATTTATTTATTCAGATTTAAATAATTTTGGGTCCAACAGAAATTGAAAATATAAGATGTCCAGATGAAACAAGTTCCTTGCAACAATTTGTCTTGACTGAAGAAAATTATATAAAAACTCGTGGTCAAGCAGCTGGATAGATTCCTGACTGAGATGATGGAGATGAAAAAAAATAAATGTTATTTAGTCAGGAAAAATTATACAATGGTAAAAAATATTTGAAGGAAAGTATCCTCTAAAAATATATTTTAATTTTTTCAACAATATAATAGAATAATTTATTTGATACAGTTTGGATTAAACATGTTACGGAATAATGATTATAAAAAATGTTTTTTCGGAAAAGCATTAAAAAAGTAGAAAAACAAAAATAAAATTTGAAAAATGAAGCTAATGGTTCCTTCAATAACTTGCAATCCGAGTTTGCAAGTCAAATTCTATCAAGATTAAATGTTTCTAAACCAATAATATAAATTTTCTTCAAAGACAAACATGACAGAAGGAAGTACATTTTCATGGAAACCAGCATTGTTGAATACTCGACCATGATTTATTATAATTGGTATTAAAGATTCAACACCTAGTTATACAACAAATAATTCAAAATTTATACAATCGAATAATGTAGGGGGTTTAGACAAACAATTAACATCACTATGTGCATGTTTTATTGTATGTTGAAATCTTTACTTATACATTAATTATTATTTTTAGAAACTCCTCAAACAAATTAACGTTATAATTTGTTTTAATAATATTTATATTTGAATAATAAACGTGTTAATATAGTTATAGTTATGGATTCTATTAATACCCTTAGCTCTGTGGCTAATAAATATAATGAGCATTATATGAACATTATATGAACATTATATAAATATAATCAATTATAATTCATAAATCGATGTTTTTTGATACTCACGAATTTTCGGCACTGCCATTTTTAAAGTGAATTGAGAAACTCACTTGAAAAAGGTAGTGCCGAAAATTCGTGAGTATCAACAAGCATCGATATATTACTGATTTATAGTCTTCAAACTCTTTTTTTAATAAATTCAATAGAAAAAATGATCAGTGGTGAAATTGGAAGAAATAAAAGTTCTTATAATAATTATAATTCATTCTATTAAAAATGAATAAATCTCTAGATAAGTTTCTAGACAGGTTTCTAGACAAGTATGGTCGAGATACTACAACAAATATGTATTTACGAGGCATACTCAAAAATTTGAATTTAAAAGCGCAAGTAGTAATGAGGGATGAAATTTCAAACTATTTACATGTAGATAATATTATTTTTAATTTACAAACAACTAGCCATCAAGGATCTTATTGAGTTTTAGCTTCTAAAAATTACAAGGTTTATTTTGATTCGTATGGAATCATTCCAATCCAAGAAACGAAAGCATATCTCACTGATGTATATTTGCATAATACTTGGCAAATTCAATGAGAAAATACAAAATGTGGTCAACTTTGTGTTTTGTTTTGAAGAATTTGGAACAAGGACAAGATTTCAAATCTATAATTACAAATCTTTTGGTTTAGAAAATGAGTCAAATAATTCCTGTTAATCTTGGAGGTGGAAGCCTTGCAGTAAATACTTCTGAAATTATGGAACAAGTTGAAAGTAAATTTCTTAATGAATCAGGTGATAGAATGAGAGGAGAATTAAACATGAATAATAATGTAATTTCGAATGTTGGACCTCCAATTGGAGAACATGATGCAGTTAGTAAAAATATCTAGAAAAAAATGTATTAAAAATATTACAACAATAGACTTGGAAAACAATAAGATGTAATGATTAAAGAAACTAGACTAAAACTCCTATAGACTAAACTCCTATAAACCAATAAATTAATGAACTGAATGAAAGAATAAAAAAATTTAAATCAAAAAATGATGAAATTACAAGATAGAAAAATATTCACACTCAAGAAACTTTCGAGTTGATTAAAAAAGTAAACGTCTTGTATTGTATAGTAAATGAAATTATCACAACTGTTGAGTATTTTGTGCAAGTCGGTATTACTGTACTCCTTTGTGTTTTTTTCAAAATAAATAAATGACCCAACACAAAATCTTTATTTAAGACTGATACATTTACACTTTAGTCACACTTTTTTTTAATTCAACCACTTTTTGGTCTGCACTTTTCAATAGACTACAAATCTCACGCAGGGATAAATCTTCTAACGGATAATGTCCCTTTCTGGTACTTTCGATTTAAATTATTCTATTGCTACTAACTTTAACGTTTTCTTTGCCGCTCTCGCTAAACTTCTTGTTTTCTTTTTCTTCGACTAACTAGCAATTTTGTTTTCTTGCCAGTCGCTTTATACCCATTTTGTAATGGATTTTACATTGTCGAATTAACCTGGATCAAACTTCCTCCGGGCTTCCTCTCGTAGCTCTAATTTACTTTGAGGAATTTCCCCGTCTCCTTTTAATTTTAGTTGGCTAATTTAATTGCCTTTCCTAATTTGATTGATAATTCCGGTTCTCTCAAATCGCTCGGGTTTTCCATTGTCTCGGGTTTCCCATTAACTCGGATTCTCCATTAGTTAATTAATTTTAATTAATTTGTTTTTTGCAATTTATTCCTTCTAGGGACCCCCATTGATTTGATTTTATTATAGTTGAACTCGTCTCATTATTTAGCATCCGCCCATACCAGTTTCCACCGGAAAATATTTATTTTTAATTTTTAATTAATATTTTGTACTTTAAATTTTTATTGTGAATTTGGTATTTTTTTGATTTTTCACCTCAATTTTGTGCCTCTATTGTTGAGCTCAAACACAACAAACAACAGAAGATTTCTAGCTTTGGAATCCCATTCTACTCATTCTACCATTATTACTTATTATTATTATTATTATTTTTATTATTATTATTATTATTATTATTATTATTTTTATTATTATTTTTATTATTATTATTATTATTATTATTATTATTATTATTATTATTATTATTATTATTATTATTATTATTATTATTATTATTATTATTATTATTAATATTATTATTATTATTATTATTATTATTATTATTATTATTATTATTATTATTATTATTATTATTATTATTATTATTAGTTTTAGCACACATTCATTATACTAATTACCAATAGAAATATTGTATTCATGTTGTATCAAATCAAAACTCATATACTTTTACTTTTATAGTCTATCAACCATTCAGAATCATATGATATTTCAGAAGTAGTAATATAAATAAAACAGTATATTAAAAATTATTGTAAAAATGTCTCACTTTATTGAAAATCTTCTAAACGGAATTGTCACCGCGAATATAGTCAACAGCCTCAATTTCCTTGTCAATCGAACCGAACAAATCATTGAAGGTGAACATATCGATTATCAGAAAATGATGGAGATGGAATGCCTGGAAACCAAGAAGTATTACTTCAATAGAATATTTCAGTGTCTTTTCGATAATTGTAGGAATTACCTACATGAAGATAATAATTGCAAAAAGCCGACATGACTCAGAACATTATTATCAGTGGAATTTAGAAGTAAGATTTCTTTTATAATCTATATATATTTTAATAATATTCATTTCTAGATAATTAATTCCAAGTTTACTCCATGGATAGAAGCCAATGGCGGCTTGGGTGCATTAAATCTACTCGCCCGCAACGCTAAAGAAACTGATGAAATCAAAGGAAAAATGAAAAAACTATATAAAACTTGCAACTGGAGTTGTTATAACGTATATATTTTGTAGATATATGAATAAAAATTAATGTTATTGTTTTTAATAGTATATTTAAATGAAAATAAAAATAATAATTCACAAACCTCATCTCCACATTTCATAACATTTTCAACGACATGATCTATACAATCGTTACAATCGTTGTCATTCGTAATATTTTCCGTATCTTTAGGTTCATCCATAGGTTAATAGATTTCCTCATCAATGTCTTAGGTGTCATCAGATTCTTGAGTATCGTCGGTTTCTTCAACTTCCTGATCATCAAATCCCGAATCTTGACTCTCAACTACCCAGCCTATATTTAATGCATTTGTAACAAATAATATGTCCTGCATTTTTACCCCAGCTATTTCTGATAATTTTTCCAACAAAAAGTTGATTACGAATTCTAAATAATAAATAATTCGGTAATTAATTAATCATATTAACCTTTTTCTGCAGTCATTATTAACACTTTATAACTATAATGTAAGTTTGTTTACATATTTTCTTTGTTAAATTTGCATGTATTTTGCATTTATGTTGTAATTTCTTTGTTATTAAAGAGAAAAACAAATATGACTAATACATTTATTAAATACATTAAATACAACAATAAAATAGTTGTGAAATTCTAGCAGACATAATTTTTCAAATAGGAGAATGCACATCATTATTATCAACTTTATTTCCTTGGATTGCAATTGTTATATACCAGTTTTCGTTTTCTTTAAAACTGATTTCATCAAATGAATCATAAAAAATGAATCATATCTTGCATATCTGTTGTTGAACCACGTATGTTGATTACATGCTAGATTTGAATTTAACCGTTTGAAAACATCATCAATAGTTTTAACATCTTTCATTGAAAGCGTGCCTGATAAGAATTGAAATCGGTGCGACCTATTTCATATTGATTTCTTCTTTTAAAAAATACAGTTTGTAGTTGTGGAACATTTGAACCGGTTGTATAAGTTCTTCTTTAGGTTTTTCGGTGCTTGAAATTTTATTGGTCATCGTGAATTATGATTAAAATGAAATGGTACAAGGTCATTGAAACAAAGACCATGACTCATCAAGGTCATTGGATGACTCATCAAGGTCACTGAAACAAAGACCATGACTCATCAAGGTCACATTTTTAAGGTCAAGGTCATATTTTTAAGGTCAAGGTCATATTTTTAAGGTCAAGGTCATATTTTAAGGTCAAGGTCATATTTTTAAGGTAAATTAATAAATAATTATAAAAATACTAAACAATATTTTGAATTTTATGGCCTTGACTGTATTACTGATTTTCTTAAAAAGTTGAGGAAATTGCTACTACTGTTGTGATACCGTATTATGATATAGAAGTTAATAAGTTGATACGACCGATGTCTTTCATTGAGGAACGTCAGTTTAAATCTTGTCGAAATTGCTACTTATGTAAAAAACCTATAGTAAATCCGGTAAGAGACCACTGTCATTTCTCTGGTAAATATCTAGGGGCATCTTGCCGAAAATGTAATGTTGCTCGTCGAATTTATCGTCTACTACCTATTGTCTTTCATAATTTACGAGGTTATGACCTCCACCATATTTTAAAACATGGTCTCAATGGCTTTCCATCTTGGGACTTGAACATAATTTCTACCTCAACCGAAAAATTTATTTCGTTAATTGTACATATCAATAAATTGGCTGTGAGATTTATAGATTCTATGCAATTTGTTAATTGCTTTTAGCTAAGGCTGTGAAAACACTAACTTCTCTTCCTTTAACTTCGTCTGTCTTTCAAGGTACTATAGTTGACTGTAAAGGTATTTTTCCTTGTGATTTTGCTACCTCATTTGATGTTCTTGAGACTACATATGAACTACCTCCTATTTGGTCTGGTGTTAGCGAAGATGAGTACGGTAAGGCACAACTAATCTGCACGCAGCAAAACTGTATAAATTTGCGTGACAATATGTTAACCTACCTCAAACTCGATGTATTCCTACTCGCTGATTACTTTCAACAATTCCGGGACAATGCCATTGCATACAATGGATTGGAACCTTTAAATTTCTATAGAATTCCCGGTATGTCATGGGCCTCAGCGCTTATGACAATAACAGAACCCATAGAACTTTTACAGGACATGGAAATGTTCAATTTTTACGAGGGAGGAATACGGGGTGGGTTAACATTTGTTAACATACATTACACGGCTGCTTCAGATGATACAGAATTATTGTATATTGATATAAATAATCTGTATGGTTGGATTCTTAGCCAAAGTCTTCCCTATGGTGATTTTACTTGGGTGTATGATGGCTTGAATGAAGTTTTGGATGAGTGTGTGAATGTTGCGGATATCGAAACACTTCCATATGGATATACTATGGAAGTTGATATCGAGATTCCGATTGATTTCCATGATTTTTTAAATGACTTTCCGATTGGACCGGAAAAGATGTGCCCACCTAACTCAAAAGTTGAGAAGCTGATGCTCATGCATTATCCAAAGAAGAACTATGTTCTTCATTGGAGGCTTCTCAGGCTTTATCTTTCACTTGGGGCTAAGGTTGTAAATATACATAGAGCTATAAAATATAAACAAAATCATATCTTTAAACATTATATAGATAAAAACACTAACTTGCGTGCTAATGCAGTTAGTGAAATATATAGAGATTTATTTAAATTATATAATAATAGCCTGTACGGTAAATCCGTAGAGAACCTTAAAAAGAGGATGAATTTGCGACTATGTAATTCATCTGAAAAATTAATTACATATTCGTCAAAACCGGCATTCAGAAAAACAATTGAAATAGCTGATGATATGTTTACCGCGCATCTCAATAAGGAATCTATATGTTTGGATAGACCCAGCTACATCGGACAATCAGTACTGGATCTATCCAAACTACGGATGTATCAGTTACAGAATATAGAGCTACAACGATATCGGGATATTTATAATTGTGAAATTAATTTAGTAGCGGGTGATACCGACTCTTTCTCTTTAGAGGTTAAAAATTTAAAATTAGATATCTTATAACAATCGATGATTTCGGATGATCTTTTAGATACTTCAAATTACGATCCCTCTCATCCTTTATATTCCAGGCGACTTGACTCAGTTAGAGGCAAGTTTAAGGATGAGAGTAAAGGGTTAGGATATAGTGAATGGGTTTTCTTACGTCCTAAATGTTATAGTCTATTATGAAATAAGTCAACAATGAGGGCTAAGGGCGTAAAATTACCGGGGACAGACATCAAACATCAATCTTATTTAGACTGCTATAACAACAACACAGTCATGTCGGTTCCTCAAACTAGACCATGAACCCTGAATCATCAACTGTTTACTTTTAAAAACTCAAAAATAGCTTTAAATAATCACGACGATAAGAGAGCTTGGGTAGGGAAAAACTCAAGTTTTGCATATGGACATTATAGAGGGGTCGATGTCTTAGATGGTAGTGGTAATATCGTTATGCCTGAAACGGATCCTGTCATTCGAGATCAAAAATTCAATCAAATATTCAACTCAATAATTTAAAGTTATAATTTGGGCCAATTATTTAACATTGTGATTATATTTGTGTAAATACGATGTTGAATAAAAATTTGTAAATATTTAGTTATTTTTGTTTGTCAACTTTTTATGGTATAACTTTTGTGTTTTAAATTTTATAATAATCGACTATGTTTTTAGTTAACAATGATTTGTGATAGAAAGTTGAAATTATATAATAATAATAATAATAATAATAATAATAATAATAATAATAATAATAATAATAATAATAATAATAATAATAATAATAATAATAATAAGTAGGAGTTTTACAACATTTATTTCAAAAATACACTGAATGGGATTCATCGATTATGACACCACAACTCTGACATCTACTACAGTTTTTCAAACATAACGAACAAATAATGATATGACCACAAGGCAAATATAGAATAGAAACTTCTCGAATTCGACATATACAACATGTAATAAACTGTTTTCTGACTTCATTCAGTAAATAATGTATTGTAATACCAAGTTTATATGCATTAAGAAGGAAGATTTCAATAAGCTCGCGATATTTTCGGAACCTGAAATCCATACATATCCAGAAAACCTTAAGCATGTTAATTTCTGTATGGTTAATATTATTTATAGATATTATACAGCTGGTTAATTTCAACATCGATATATTGAAGCCGAACTTATCAAATAGATTTTGAATTACTTGATGTTTGAAAGATTTATTTATTTTGGCCAGGAATATATAATCTTCATCATTTATTGTTAGAAGTTTATCTATTATTAAAAAAGAATGATCCCAATCAATAGACAATTCTTGTACCTTATTTAAAATAATTAAATTACTAAATAATTATAACATCAAACCTGTGAATCGTTTGAAGACATCGATGAATATTTGTGAATGTTGTAAATGAAGTTATTAGACCTATTTATATATATGTTTCATAATAATAATAATAATAATGATATTTTTACTTTATTAAAACACTAATGATAATAATAATAATAATAATAATAATAATAATAATAATAATAATAATAATAATAATAATAATAATAATAATAATAATAATAATAGTAATAATAATAATAATAATAATAATAATAATAATAATAATAATAATAATAATAATAATAATAATAATAATAATAATACTTCTAATAATAATATTTTTACTTTATTAAAACAAATTAAGACAACATTTGCGCGCACGGATTCCCCTTTGAATTAGCTTTAAAATGACCCCTTGATCAATAAAATCCAAGCAAAAGTACTCTCAAAATATTAATTTTAAGAAAATACACACATGCAATCTTTAATTAAACTATATAGCCGCCATCTTGTAAAATATGACCTTTGAAAGTATGGCCATGATACTTACATCTCAAATACCTTTTGTTTGATATGTATATTATAAGCCTTATAATATAAGGTTTTAAAAATTTTTGAACCTTGGACCCTTGGACCTTCGAACTCACCATCAAAAGTCCTTTCGAATGATATATATATATATATATATATATATTATATGGTTTGAAAAATATTTAATTTTGGATACCCATTGAAGGTTATTGACTAGGGTGGAGTGAAAAAATTTTTTTCTTAATATCTTGTTTGGATAGCTATAAAAACTTGGTAACACATGCAATTAGTAATGTGGCAAACAATTAGACAATTTAAAGCATATCTTGAGGTTCCACAATTGACCTAAAGTATAGGCATATTTCGATAAAAAAGCAATAATCTTTAAAAAAAACATTTTTTTATAAGTAACATATTTATGTTATGGTTTAACTTTTTAACAGTCTGTACATAACATTACAAGTAATAAGAACCATATCTGTGAAGGGAAACCACATGCAAACTGTCTAACATGTTTTTATAACTACAAATGATGTTGGGCTTTGGTGTCCAGTTTTGGCATTTTCGATCTCGATTCCAAGCGTGCTCTAATGAATCCGTCGCGTTTTTCTGGACCACACACCATTTCGGATGCTTCTGTCACTAGCTTGATATGTCTCTCTACTGCCTGGGTGTGACAAGGATAGCGGGCGAAATCCAGTCTTGGCGTTTCTTCTTCCCGGATCATGGTTAACAAAGTATCTTCGTCAATGTCCACTACGATTGGAGGCTCTGTGATCGGAGTTTTCTGCCAATCGATCATGTCTATGTAGCTAGTAGCTTCAAAGTTGATTACTGGCACGCAGAAAGATCTAACTGAAGTCGTACGTTTCTGCTTTCTGGATTTCAGTATGCGTCGCAGAGCTAACTCGCGTATATCTGATCTTTCATCGGTAAGCATCGCAAGCAACAGATTTTCTGGATGACTAAAGAATGCGTTGCGTTGAATTACCGGGTCAACAACTTTCTTCAGCTCGTCTGTGAGGTAGCGTGATTTCAGTATCGTACTTTGGACATGTCGAGCGCCGTCTTTACACGAAGGGGTATTCTTTATTTCAAACCATACAGGTGCATAAACTGTTACGATGAAGGTAGCAAGCGTCTTTAGTTCATCCGACGGGCTTCTTGTGGCAACATACAGACGTAGTATGCGATTAGCCGTGGTTAACCATCTCGAATGGTTGATAAGACCAGGATTGCGAAGTGAATGGTCGACAGGACAAATACCAACACTTACAGCAGTACACAAATCGAACAGGTATTTCTGATCTGTACTTAAATCGTCGGAATTTGCACTTGACGGTAGAACACAGTTTATCGGCATGTAGTCAACGATGGGAAGCTTCTCACAATTCAACAATGACTTTCCAATGGGACCAGAAAATCCTTTTGGACCATTGGTAGGTCCATCAAGATACTGAAACAAATGTCTTAACGGTAATTCGTTTGCATGCAACTGACATACGAACCACTGTAGCGGTCTGTGTAACGTCACTTCAAGTAATCGAATGATGCCTCCTCGAATGCCCGTATTAGTGGCTGTCCCATCACAACCTATTGCTTTTATGCCACTCGTGTCAACATTTCTTTTATTCAAATATGCAATCAACTCAGCCGTGATAACTTTGCTTGACCCTGCAGTTGGTGTAATGTGACCGAAATATGTAGCTCCTGGTTCGGCTATAATCGATATATGTTCTTCAGTTATTATTTTCCGATGAAATTTACCATCGCATTCTTTAATTTGGGTCATTGTATTGTCTTTTCTGCCGTCAAAAGCTTTGTCCCATATTTGTTCTACTTTCATTGACACTGTTTCTGCCACGTTGCGATGTGAAGGATCTTTATTGTTCAATTCGCATTTCAGTCTCTGCTTTGTCAGGTTGTAGAATTTCATAACATCTGCATAAGTCGGTAGTTGATTGTCGGGCATCTCGGATGGACCACCAAAGATGACACAAGACACTTTCTTTCTGGTTACAGCCATTGCAACTCTAAAAAGGAAAACCAGAGGCATTTTAAATCCATATTATTTAAATGCCATCAATGACTTCAATAATATGTTATAATATTACCTCTTATAATGAAGTATCGTAGTGGAGTAATTATTTATCACTAACAATACTACATACAGCGATTCAAAAAAAATACAATGTTATGCAATATGTATGCAATAATCCGTCTGAATTGACTCTAGAAACAGGAAGTGCAGCGTGTGAATGCGTAGAAAAGTGAACTAATAATGATCTTTTAGTTAACAGTAAGTAACGATAACGTATTAGTGGAAGCAAAAAGTTGCCAATTCCTTGTAATGAAAAGAACACCGGATAGCAAATACATTATCGTTTTCTTATCAATGGATACATTTTAAAGTTGGTTGTGGAACCTCAAGACATTATTTAAATTATTGTTTTTCTTTACAGAGTACTTCATTTGACCTCATAGCAAGTTTTTATAACTATCCAAAGTCTACTAAGTCAAAAGATTTTTTTTCGGTCATTTTCACTCCACCCTATTATTGACCCACAATATACCTTCGAGGGTATAGCCATTAGATAGACCTCTCAAATACCTTTGGAATGATATATATTATAAAGTTTGAAAAAATGCGAAGGTTTTTTACCCTTTGAAGGCCGAGGACCCACCATACACCTTCGAGCGTATGACCATTAGATACACCTCTCAAATACCTTTCGAATGATACCCTTTAGTGAAGGTTTGACCTTAAAAATATGACCTTGACCTTAAAAAATACGACCTTGACCTTTCAAATATGACCTTGACCTTTAAAATATGACCTTGACCTTAAAAATATGACCTTGACCTTAAAAATATGACCTTGATGAGTCACGGTCTTTGTTTAAAATTTGACCTTGAAAAAAAACACATCCTACTACTGGAGTCGCTGATGTTTTTTCCGTCTTCTATCAATATAGTATATTTCTCAGGGACATTGTATCTATCTTCCATGTTGCTGTGAGCAGTTCTGAAATGTAATGTTCTCGATGTAATCTCTTCTTTCAGATTTTGAATCTTCTTCTTTTATGCACGCTATTCTTTGATATTGGTGTGGAACCTCGTTCCGTAACGAAAAACAATCTCGGAACTCGTGTCCTTCCTTGCCACATATCAGACATTTATTTCCGAGTGGACTCTCATCTGTGTCCTTTTTCGCCACAGCAAAAACAATCACCTACCGTTGATTTTGGAACCGATGCTTGTGGTAGTCCTTTACTTTCATTGTACCAGCCTCCTTGCTATATTCTTCATGGATATTGTTGGCAGCTTCCTTTTTGAGCTATTCGGGATTCTCGCTTTTCTCAAGAATTGTTCTCTTGGAGATTGTTCTCGAGGACCATGGTTATTTCCTTCATATTGTATTGGTACTCGTATAGGATGTTCGTCTCTTCTTGATCTGTGGTGACTAAATGATGCTTCTGATTGTCGTCTTTGTGGTGATGTAGGCATGGGATTTTGGGTATTCTTTTGAATTCTCATTTGCCCTCCCTCAGTCACGCTAGCGTATGTTCTTTAACCGATGGCTTTAATAAATTCCGTTTTATTGTTTCCATTTTTGTTACTTTCAAAGATTTTTGCCATTGATCTTGTTTCTTCAATTTTTGTTTCTGGTTTCGTCAATAATATCTCCCGCAGTCTCGCATCGCGTGCTTTATTTGCGATGAGGTCTTTAATAATATCTTCTTCTGATCGTCCTGAATTTACAACTTCAGCTAAACCTTTCTTTAGACGTATCTCAAAAGCTGCAAAGCGGTCATCATCTTCCTGTTTCATAGCTGCCAATTCTCTGATTTTGTAATTGTGAACGTATGTAAGAACCACGCTTTGGCTTTCACATCTGTTGTTTCTGTTTCTCTGACGTTTCTGCACAATGTCTTTGCTTCTGCCACCAATAACACATCGAAAGTGCTTGTCAATCGCTGTCCATTTGTCAGCAGCCATTCTTCTATATCCATGATCCATTCTTCGGCTTATTTTAAAAGTCGTTCATCATATCGTCTGATGTTCAGTGTGAGCATGTCTTGGCATGATTTCGGTAGGCATTCCATTAGCGATTTTGTCGATTTCGAAATGGCGTTGATGTTCTGATTTTTGGCGTGGTCGCCAGTTAAATCCATCTTAAAATTTGCAATAATTTATTATATAACAAGTTTTTAATTTTTCACAAAGACACATAAACTCAATTATTAAAACAAATTCAGATATCTAACTGTTAATATTTGCAGATACCCTTCCGCCTTTTATTGAGTTGTGAATAAACATATGGATCGGAGTGCGTTGAGATGGTTTCACGATGATCAACCCGTTTCAAAATTTGAGATTCGGTATAATGTTTAACCCAACCTCGCAAAGCAAGAGATGAACTAGACATGCAAGTTGACATGTTTTGTCCGACCAAGTATAATTATTATTGCTAGTGAAATTACATCTAGCTTTAAATATGGCTCCCATTGACATCTATGATTCATGTAATTTTCTAGAGTTGTATCATCATGCTCAATCTCTCCCAAGTTTGATTGGATAATGGTACTGGGAGCTTAAATGGCTTACAAATATTATCCAAACTATTTTTGATGTGATTGTATTATAATTTCCGCTCCCCAAGGTTCTAAATAATAATCACAATTTTTCAGAAATTTTAATTGTATTTGTTTTGTATTCTGAAACACAGCAACATTTTCAGGATTACATTCGACATGCTTTTTTATATAATATTGCTTAGTTTCGGCTTTTCCTTCGTTTTTATTCCGTTTGTCAATTAAACAAAAATGATTTTCATACAAACGAATAATTGAATCAAAGGGGCATTCATCCATATTCTTTCTTGGATACACGTGAAAGTCGCGTGTATTGTAATTAGGCTTGACAACTCTTCCGTTTTTGCCGGGAGACTCCCGAAATCGGCTTTTGTCTCCCATCTCTCGGTTAACTATGACCCGGGAGATGCAAATTTCCGGTCTTTTATTTTCTACAATATTTTACAATTTTTCAAAAAAGTGCAGTTTTTGAAGTTTTAACTTTTATTTGATTTCTCAATAATAATGATAGTCAAGATTTATATTTGCTTACAGTCACCAGAAGTTTAAGTTGTTTGTTTGCGGCGAGCGATTTTGTTTTTCTTCTTACCCACGTTATTAGTCTGTCACTGTCAGGTTTTTTCACTTTTAAAATTTTAATGTTTAAAAACTAATCGAAAAAATACAGATAATAAATATAGAATCATAGTTTATCAAAAATGTACATCGCCATAATGAAGAACAACAAAACGGAGAAGTAATGAAATGAGTCAAATGACTAACAGTGAATGTGACTCAAACACTAAGATTGATACATGTGTAAACCAAAAAAGTGAAAAAACACTTGTTATATTATTTATTAAGCGTTATACGGTTCGCAAATTTATAATCTCCCGAGTTCGAGGTTGTGGGAGTTGCCAACACTAGTTCTACCATCAACTCGGATCACGACATCATTATTATCATCATCATCATTACTATTTTCAACTCGAATTTCGTTGCAATAAATTCCTTAAGTTAGGAATAGGTTTGCTTTTTTTAATATTTTTTTCAAATCTAGTTTCCATTTTTTATAATATAAAATTTGGTAATACCGAAAATTCATTCGGGTATATACAACTGGGTATATAAATCTTTATGAAATATTTTTATTATTATATAAGTTATGAAATTAGACACTAGTAATAATATAAAAAAATATTTTGTATATTTAATACACCTAGTAGTAAGTGGTTGTCCCTCCGGGCCGGTAATTTTACAAATTATTATCATTATTATATAGGGGTATGAAATAATACACTAGTAAAAAATAAAAAATATTTTTTCATATAAAATACCTAGTAACAAGTGCATGTTCCTCCGGGTTGGTAATTTTTTATTTTTTTTATTTATAGTGGGTATGAAATTAGAGGAATATGAAATTATAGACTAGTCAAAATAAAAAATAAAAAATATTTCATTTAATACACCTGGGTTCCTACGGGTTGGCAATTTTACAAATTTTTATTTTTATTTCCTTAGTATTATATACGATTTCTTATATTGTGGAAGCGAAAAATAATTTTTTTTCACTTCCGGGGTATAAGAAATCGTATATATTTCTATCCTCAAAGCTAAAAACGGAGATTGTTTAAATAAAATTGTGTTGTTTTTAGAAATATAGTTGTGTTTTGTTTTGAAAATATAATGGATATAATTAATTCAAGAAATCAAACATCTAATATTCCTAAAAATAAATTTCCCAAAATTTCAGAATTTACTCAACTGAAAATTTAGATTATTACAGCAAATTAATTCAAATAAAGAGTTCTTTTATATTTGACCTATAATATTTATTTATTAATATTATTTCTCATTAGCAATAATATTAATAGCACACATTTCAATAATTATTTATAAATGACGCAAACAAAATATTTTATATATCGGGCAAATGGATTAGCCTTAAACAAAAAAATGAACAGAGTGATTAATAATCTACAATTCCTTGTCAATGGCACAGAAAAAATAGTTGAAGATAACCCTATTTTAAATAACAGCATTCTCGAGTTAGAGTCGATTGAACAAAAAAAATTCGAGTTTGAGAGCATTATAGATCCAAGACTTTGACCAATATTAGTGAGCACAATAAGGGCTGTAAGAGTAAAATAGGAATGTCTGATTTAAAAGTTTTATTAAAAATTTTCGATAATTATTGGGAACTTGTAATTTCTGAGGCGTTATTGAAAAAGTAAATGAAACGAAAATTAATGTGCAGAATGCAGCGATTACTAATGTTTTAAATGTTTTTAAATAATTTTTTGTATAATATATGTATTGATTGTTGTTTGTTAATAAATTTGTTAAATAAATTCTAAATTAATAAATTAAATTATAAATGCTAAAAAAAATTTTGAAAATAATATATAATTTTAATGATGATTTTTCAAAATATATCCTGAAAAGAATGTTTGATTAGCTTTTTCTTATAATTCTTAAATATATTTAATTTATTATTTTAACTTATAATTTTATTATCTTCTTTTATTATACGATTTAAATCTATTTAAAACTGGAAATTAAATACTAATTCTATTTATTTACTTTCATAAGGAATTTTCGGGAACTAATATTTTTTCTCTAAATATTTTTGTAAATTTTATGTTAGGTATTCAATTCTATAATACTAGTTTGTCCATGTTCCTTAATATGTGGATGATGTTATATTATGGCAAGCAAAATTGGATTTAGAAACG
>CAUHTR010004293.1:0-25839 GCA_959609185.1 Schmidtea polychroa | reverse complement strand
TAGACTGGCCAGAAGAATTACGGAACATTTTTGTTTAAAATAGGGACATCGTTGAAATTGTCAGTAAAATAGGGAAAATATATCAAATTTACACCTTTATTAATTTTATTATTGAAACTTTCATATTACAAATTTTTCCAATCATATTTTCCACTTGAGTGCACCTTATCGAGGAAAACTGTATCCTTTTTAATCATGTCGTAGAATTGACTGCAATTAAATTCCGTATTGACTTGGATAGTAAGTAAGGAATCGAGAGTCACTATTTCCAATCTGCTTTTTGGTCGCTCCATATTTGTTTTTCTAATGAAAAAAGTCACTCATCCTGGGTTGAAGTACCTGCTAAAGAAAACGTGAAGCACCACAAGCCTTTCCAAATTCTTGAGTTCTTTTGTCAAACTTTTCATACTCAGATTGCGCAGCAGTTTCCAAATATGTACAATTCATACGATTGATAAACTTGACTTTCAATGTTGCAAGCTCATTGAAAGCTTCAAAAGAAGTAGTTGATGATGCTTCAATAAGCTTGATGGAGACACTGATGTTCTTGATTTAATTGACAATGAAGAGAACCTAAAACTTTCCTTGAGCATTGTTGAAGAAAGAACGAATCACTGGAGCACATTTCTCTAAGCCTAGAAATATTGTTTTAAAGGCTCAAAAATTTCGATAATTCTTTTGACTGCAGGCTCGAGAGTGCTTTTCGTCGGTCAATTTGATCAATGTCTTGGCATAGGTTCTTAAATTGTTCAGTTGGCACCGTAAAAATACGGAAATGCTAATGAATTTTCACAACTATGGCTTCAATGTCTACCTCGAGAATTTCACATCCAGCTCCAGAAGCGTTATGCCAATTATTTTTCGATATAATTCTCTTTGAAGTTATCTCCAAACATTATTCCCTCCATTCGTCTCCACACCTCCAAAGTTTAGGTTGGTGTTATCAGGTGCGTATGCAACAACTTTATCTAACAAGCTTCCCTCCCTTATCACTTTCACAATTTCTTTGACGATTGTCTGTAACTGCTCATTGGGAATCGATACAGTAGTCGATTTCTTGTTGACAGCACCTTTTACTGGATCAAAATATCGTACAACGATCGGCAGCATTTTTATGTTTCCATGGTTTGATATGTCAGTAATAAGAGAGACAAAATTTGCATTGCTTAATGCTTCTTTGATTGGTTTGTCAAGTACAGTTCTTTGAACGAAATGAATAATTGTGTTTTGCAGGTGAAAGGCAAAAACTGCTTCTTTTCCAGCTACCTTCTGCTCCTCATTCGTTGCTGTCAATTTCTGAAAATAATAGCTGACTTTCTTGCTTGATGATCCAGCTTTTACAACTGATGTATGACGATCTAATTTGATGTGATCCAGAATATCTCAACGACTACCATGAACGATAAGAAATCGACTTGAAAAGATTGTACAAAGCGCCCGTGATTTGTCATCCTGAACTTTTTGTATAAATCCAAACTTGAAAGATTATTTATCATTCCATGAGGTTTTTCGATGATTACTTGCTGATGACATTCTTAATCTAAACAAACCAATTTTCAATATCTGTCTTAGAAAATACACAAAATAACTTTAGTAAGTAACTTACCAGCATTATACAACTGAAACAAATTGCTTTGTGGATTTTCTAAGAACAGGTATTGATTTTAAACCAATTTTCAAAAAAATTCTCAATGTAAAAATGACCTTTTAAATTTTTCTGTTACGAGTATATGCAAAGCCTAAAAAAAGAAAAAAATTTCTAGACTGGGACATAAACCGCAACCAAACAGGGATTCCGAGACAGAGGTGCCAATCCAGGACTGTCCCGGATGATGCCGCGCAAATGGGCAGTCTATATTAAGATTTTAGATATTTCATATTTTATTTTATTTTGTATTTTAAATTTTAATAAAACGGAAAACTCCAAATAGTATCAGTGATATTATTTGGTGGTTTTAAAATAAAAGATAAAAAATTAGCAAAGTTAAATTTTATTCATTTAGAATATTAATTTCGTCCTCCTGGGGAATCCTTTAGAAGTGTTCTTCATTGAATCCTAAATATTTAGCATTTAACCGTAATTCGGAAAACTTTTCACCATACACATCATGCTTTGAGATGTGCCATTCTCTAAAATCATCATTAAACCCAGCAGCAAGGATTGACTTTTTTATATTTTCATTAGAAATATTGTTCCATGAACCCAACTCCTCACAACTTCATTTTTTGGTGGTTTCGGATTATCACCCTTCGTATATTCCATTTGGTCACAATTTATCCATGTATTTATGATCTTTGACATATTATCTTTAAATATTTTAAATATTCCGATATCGCCTGCTTGGAAATAATGGATCATTACGCCCGGTATAACAAATAACTCAATCTTCTTTTTTTCTGAAATTCTCTTTTATCTCTTGTGCAATATGCGTTCTACATGAATCCCAAACTATGCATTTCTCCGTTGAAGCTTCAATTAAAGGAAATATTGTATCGATCCAAGAAATGATCAAGTTTTGATCTACCCACGTCCTTTCTTGCGTCGTGTATAAAATAAAAATAATTTAGAAAAATAAATTAAGAAAAATATCGATTGTAAAATTAGTAAACCAATGTCATGTTTCATGTATACAAACATTTGTACAATATTATATTATTTATGATTAGTAAATTAGAAAAATTATACTTACTATTTGATACGATTGAATTTTTAGAAGTTCAAAAACTCGGATTTTATAATTTACACAAGCTAAATAAACATCTAAATACTTAGAATGTCAAATAATGCGAACTTAATTGTAACTAAAAAATGAACAATCAAGTGAAAATTTTTCAATAAAATTTATTACAGCTATTAGACATTTCCTAGAGCGGTCTGTCAGACTCCTCCACAAAGTACGCCACCATAAAAATGTAAATTAACATGGTAATTTTGTGATGTAAGGACAGAAAATAAAAAAAGCAGTAAAGTTTCAGCTTTTTGAAACTTCTTGTGGGCACTGGAGGACTTTAAAGAGGATGGGGCCTGTTAGTCCTCACAAAGTACGCTATCCGTTAAGAGAATATTAAAAATATTTTTGATCTATCATTGTCATATTTCCATTAAATTTTACAAAATACTTTATTATCTCATTATTAACAGCATGACTTCGTTCTAATTATTTTGTGATTTATAGATCCATAGTTCTTTTCTTAATTAAAAACTTTATAATTATACTAATATGTGGTTATTATTCCTAAGAATGGGGTTATTAATAATGGACCGAATATTATTTAAATTATTTGACAAAGTCAAAATAGTTTTAATTTACAGTTTAAGTTCAAATTTCAAGGTTATTATTTTTTTAAATTTCCCAATGAATTTTATTTATTAAAATGTGTATAAAAATATTTTTCGTGTTTAAAAAATTACAAGCTGAATCCAAAGTGAATTCATCCTATTTTATAACAAGTGACCTTTCGAAGGTATGTACATTTTCAATACTCGTTTTTGCAAGTATTGATGATGTGCGTTGTTATCAGGGACGGATCTAGCTTTTTGGGGGCCCAGGGCTTAAAAATACCAAGGGGCCCTACACGTTTCAAAAAAATTGTTTCCTTTTTTATTGGGTTTGACTCAGACCTTCGCCATTGACTATAAAAAATTTAAAAAAATAAAAAAAGGTTAATTATTACATTTTTATTATATACTCATATATGTATTAAGAAGTACACACAAGGATATTAAAGTACAATCACAATTATTTATTGCATTTTCAGTAAACATATATTAAGTACAATCTCAATGAAATTAAATACAATACAATTACAAAAGCAGATTATTAAATTTTAAAATTATTAATGACACATTTGTCTGACTTTTTTCTCGGCATATTCCTTAATAACTTCATCATAGTTCAATGACTTCGTTAAATCACTTTCCATTGATAAAATTATCAAGTCCGCTAATCTCTCATTTTTCATTTTATTTCTTTGTTTATTTTAATTTAACTAATTCTTGAGAATGATCTTTCTGCCTCACAGGTAATAGGTATCGTAAGGAAATAAATGGAAAAATATCAATATATATATGGAAAAATATCAATTAATTGTTTATCGTACATAATTTTTAAAATTTGTGCACAATTAAATTGGGTTTGTTCGTCAACTGTAATTATAGAAATGTATTTCTTAAAATGAATACACTCATTTTACAAGGTGGCAATATCGTCAACATCATCTTTATAAAAATTATATACTTTTTCAATACACTATCAATCGATTTCTTTTGGTTTTTGTTTACAATATCAAATAAAAATTTAAAATAGCTGGAATTTTCCTCTTAAATTTTACTTCGTTTTTTGAATTCTATTAGAAATTTGTCTAAAACGACGTTCAAAACTTCAATTCTAAATTTATCTTTCCCTGTTAATTTATGTTCATCTCCTCTGGTTTCGTCTGAATATTTAGTATTCTTCACCGAGATCATTAGTTAAAATTTTGGCCGCTATCTCGTATTTGGTCAATTCGGTGTCAATGTTATTTCTTTTTTCTTTAATAAACGGTTCAAGTGAAAAAAAGAAGAGTAGAAGCTTCTAATAAATCAAACCCAGGTGTTTGTAATTTTTTATTTACTTTATTTATTCTTTCTAAAATTTGTTCCCAAAAAATAACTAAAATTCCATTTTCAAATGTAGTCAATTTACTATATAATGTTTTGGCCTCTTTTTTTAGGTCCGTTTTTTCATTGCTATCGTTTCCAATTGTTTTTAAAACTGTCAAAATTGCGTTATAATTATTTTTTAAAGCTTTGGCAGCTTCTATCTAGTGTTCCCCAATTTTTTTAAAGAAAGAGTTTTCTCATTTTACTTTAACGCTTCTGTCTTTGCATTCCATTTTTTAGTGGAATTTGGAAAAAATACAAATAATTGTTGGATTGTACCAAAAAATGATACAACATCATGTACAACATTTGCAGCTTCTACTCCGACTAGATTTAGATAATGTGCTGCACGCGGTGTGTATACAGCCAACTTGTTTGCGTTTTGAAGCAGTGCTCTCAAGCCGTTGTATTGGCCAGACATATTGGTGGCATTGTCGTATGATTGGCCGCGACAATTTTGGATTGATGAATTATTTTTGTTTTAAGTTTTTAACCACATTAAGTAGGGATATGCCGGTATGGGATGTAATGGGTGTTATTGTTAAGAATTTTTCATAAATATTAGCTTGGTAGCAATATCTTATTATTATAGACAGTTGATCTATGTGAGCCACATCGGGAGTTGAATTAACTTGATCTATAATCTTTTTAGTCGTCTCTTTTGCCATTAATTTGATTATTTCCTCGTATACAGTTTTAGATAAATAAGAAACACTATAAAAGAAACTAAATACGAAACACACATTTTATAACAGCAACAACATGCTACAAAATATTATAGAATTTATTCGATTCCTGTTCTATTTCTTCTATTAATTGCTTGTCGATTGTATTTTTTTTTTCCTTTCGCGTTGACCAGGTAATTACGGCATTCTTGTGTGACGTAGACTTTTCGTGGGCTATAACATTTTCTTCTCCATGTTTCCAGTCAGAAAATCCATTGGAAAATGCTTGAACGTTAGACGAAAATAGCTTACACTTTAAACAATTAACGTTCCGTGTGCTTTTCTAGTAAGAGATCCAAGTTCTTGGCAAAGGCTGTGCATTTTTAAGCTGTTTTTAAATAATCCCTCCGAAAAATATCGTTTCTGTGTATTTAATATTCTACTCGAAGCCTCATAGTCGCGTTTATGGGAACCCTTGTTTTGAAAATATATTGGGTCTTTCGTTAAACAACAATTAATGAAATCACTATTTAATACTTCTGGCAACAATTAAAATCTTTATCTTGTGAAGGCAGTGCAATGATGTTTGTGGAGGTTTGAATTCCTGTTATTTTTTCATTTTCTTGGTTGATTTCAACATTTTGAACATTATCTTCATCTTTAGTTTGAGCTGAAGATGTTTCACCGTTTTGAGACTGGGGCAAAAAAATTGGTAAATTTTTTTCTCGTTTCTGGTCTGCTAATTTTCGATTCTGACTTCCACTTTTGTCATCTCTAAGCCCATATAGAATTTCTATAATATAGATAAAATTTATATAATTTTATTTAGTTTTTTTCAGATACTTTGTAGTTTTATTTCGGTGCTAGTTCCTAGTACAAAATAAATTACTTACATACATGGGGTGATTCAGAGCACCTCGGTGAAAATTGAACTACGTGTTTCTCTCGTCATTACAAACTATTTTTGCAAAAAAATGTAAAATGTAACATTTTGAGAACGCATGGCGTGGAACAGGGAGCCAAGCTGGACAGGGGCATGACTTAACCACATACCGTATCTACGCATCGCGCTATAATACACTCTTACGTAATCAGCTGTTTTTGTATACAATTTTGAATTGCCAAAATAGCTGATCGAATAAAAGTCAAAAATACGTAATTTATGAAACGTTTATAACAGGGGTGTCCAACACGTGGTTCCGCCGAGGTCTTATATGCCGTCCGCAATGTTATCACAAAAATATTTGTCACTCCATGTTTTTCGTTAATTTTTAATCATTACAAACGGCGATATTAGCCGCTGTGATGTATTTTACGTGCGCGTGAGATGTCTGAGTGGCTATTTTCGCATGAAGGTAAAAAATTCGATTTATTTTGCTAAACCTTCATGTGAACATTTTGGTGTGAAAGGGTAATATTTGTCTACAGCGGCGCCATTACAATCACATTTATAACGCTTCCGCAAGTGGAATTAACTATTTCACACTGGATAGATAAAAAGAGCCGTTTCTCAGCTGCTGCTGCACGAACAGAAATCAGTCAAGTAGTTTTTTCAAAAAAACGCGTATTGCTCAACTTACTTACTAAGATATTGCTGTTATAAAATTTAAATTAATCAATTTTTAACTGATGTTTTTTTATTTCACAGAGAAAAATAGCGAGGAATATGAATACTAGCAAAAAAACGTAAAATTGACGCAGAAGGAAGACTTTTCAAAGCATCTTGGACTGTAGACTATTTTCTAATGGAACGCTTCGGTAGGATAATGTGTCTAATATGCCAAGAAATAATTGCCGTTGCAAAGTAGCTATAGCTAAGCGGGGGAAAGCATTTTCCGATGGTGAATTTGTTAAGGCATGCCTCAGGCTGTTTACTGGTGTGGTCTGTCCAGAAAAGAATTCAGAAGTAGAGAAAGTCAGTCTTTCTCATCAAACGGTTGCGAGAAGAGTTGACGACCTCACATCCAACATAGAAGAAAGTCTCTTCCGCTCGACGAAAGCACGGACAATAGGAATACGTCTCAACTGTCGGTGTTTGTACGCGGAGTAACAGGAAAGTTTGTCATTATCGAAGAACTGTTGGATATATGTTCAATGAAAGGCACTACAACGGAGAGGCATATTTTGGATCAGGTCAAGAGGGTCCTCACAAAATTTAATCTTTCTGAGACATAATTGATTGGTTTTACCTCAGACGGAGCCCCTTCAATGACAGGTAGACACAATTTTTAATGGTAAAATTAGTGCATCACAATATTTGTCGGTCATCACTGCATTATCCACCAAGAACAGCTATGTGCAAAGGTCTTGAGCTTGCAACATTTAATGGACAATGTAGTTTTAACAGTCAATGTGATAAGGTCTCGTGCTGTAAACCACAGACAATTCGAGGTTTTCCATGAAGAGTTGGGATCAGATCATTGTGATGTTATTTATTTCTGCAAGTCCGTTGGCTAAGTAGGCCAAACACGTTAGCCAGGTATTGATCACTTCGGGACGAAATAAAAACATTTATGATAGAAAATAGAAAAGATGTTGGCTTTATCGATGAACAGCAGTGGTTGAATGACTTGGCTTTTTTGGTAGACATGACCAAACATCTTGCAGATCTTAATGTCAAACCTCAAGGTAACGATCAACTGGTCCATAAAATATATGAGTGTGCAGTCGCGTTTGTGAAAAAACTGAAACTTTTCCGGAAACACTTAGATCATAAGAACCTGTTACATTTCACAACAATAACAACAAGATCGCCTGAAACGCTGGCTCATTTGAAGTACTCCACTCTTGTTAGCAAACTTGTTGATGAATTCGAAGAGAGGTATCAGGATTTCCAAGAACATGCGAATGACATGAACATGATTAGTAATCTATTTAATATCGATCCCTCTGATGCACCTGATGAATTTCAACTCGAACTAATCTACATTCACAATGACAGCAATTTAAAAACTGCTTATGATCAGCATGACCTTGTTACCTTTTACAAGCAGTATGTTCCATCAGTCTCTTCCTAACCTAGCCGAACATGCTCGCAGGTATATTGCACTTTTTGGTAGCACATATTGCTGTAAACTAGCTTTTTTCCAGACTGAAAAGTGTGAAAACAAAAACTCGATCCGTTCTCACAGATGAACATGTCATCAACTTTTTTATTTGCCCCATATGCAAAACTTCCCAGAGTGTAAGGTATAAGGAATTTTATAGTCAACATTCTCAGCACTTAAATTCTTTCAAAACAAATAAAAAAGAACTGTTTAAAATAATAAATAAGAATAACATTGAAATTGTAAATATTTTAAATAATAACACAAGAAATCTAATAAAAGACCTGCTGAACATATGGTGTCTAAAATTAAAAATAAAATTATAAAAACTGAAGTCATTGAGATCAGTGACGACGAAATTATTAAAAATGAAGTCATTCTACTCAGTGCTGACGAATGTAATAATATTATATATACTATAAATCATGATATTATAAATGATAATATTAATACTATAAATACTATAAATGAAAATATAAATAATGATAATACTATAAATACTATAAATCAAATAGGTGGATCATCTTTAGCGATTGAGCCGATAATAGAATCAAATTTAAATAGCGCCATTCGAACTATTCGATTTGATATTGCCGATTCACAATTAATTAAAATTATAATAACGGATAGGATCACTGAAAAGTTAACATCTGAAATAAATAACATGGGTAGCGTCAAAATTCAATTCGCTATTCTTATAAGATTTGAAAAAGATGGGGAAATCCGTGACAACTACCTTTCAAATAAAGCCGAAATCTTTTCGGATAACTTTTTAATTGAGGGGGTTAATAAGTTTACCTATTTAGTTAGTGGCTGGAGAGTAATTAATATCTTAGAGATTGATTTCATTCTGACTAAATTTGCTCCTATTTGCCGCCTATCTGGTCATAGTTACATTCGTACACCTGCAGATTTGAAATCTAAATGAGCAATTATAAATGTTAAAAATAAGGATCATAAGTGTTTTCTTTATAGTATTCTCGCGCTCTTGGAAAAAGATGAAATAGGTAGCCACCCTGAAAGAGTTTCAAAATATGAAAATCTTTTAAATATTCTTAATTACAATGAAGTCACGGATTGTCCGATGAAATTGTGTAATATACCTAAATTCGAAAAGAAAAATTTAGACTTAAATTTCGCCATAAATGTTCTGGCTTATACCCCTACTGTGATAGTTGATGATGATCAGGTTCCTAATGACTATGTTTTTAAACACCCCCACTTTAGTATAATTCACAGATCAACGGTTACTGTCGGTACTCCAATTTATTTATTACTCTTGGAAAATAAGGATAATTATCATTACACTGCAGTGACCAACATTACACGTTTAATGAACTGCCATCGTAATAATGACTGTAGTATTCAAATAAGATGCAAATGGTGCCCACATTGTCTTAACGGTTTTCGAATAGACAATGCTTTCACTAAACATGTGGCCCTATGCAGTAAAAATCAAACGGGTACAACCCTTTACACTTTACCCGAAAATAAATATTTAGAGTTTCAAAATCATTCAAAGAGAATCACCCCACCCTTTGTTATTTATGCCGATTTTGAATCAGTTTTACCTAAAGATGTTAAACATCATCAAATACATTTACCTATTTCAGCAAGTCTTTTATTAATAAATAATCTTAACAATAGAAAATCGTATTACGAGTTTTATGGTCTTGATTGTATACCTCAATTTCTTAAAAAAGTAGAGCAAATTGCTGTCACAATTGTCCTACCTTATTATGAGCTTGAAGGGAAAAAACGGTTAGGATCTATGACTTTTGCTGAGGAACGACAATTCAAATCTTGTAGGAACTGCTATCTTTGCAAGAAAGTTTTATCCCTTGCTGTTCGAGATCATGACCATTTTACTGGTAATTATCTCGGTGCAGCCTGTAGGAAATGTAATTTGGCTCGCAGAATTTATAAACAGTTGCCGATTGTATTTCATAATTTACGAGGCTACGACTTACACCATATTTTAAAATATGGTCTCAATGGCTTTCCTTTTTGGAATTTGGATATAATACCCACAAGCACAGAGAAATTTATCTCGATGATTGTTCACATTAAAAAATTAGCTGTTCGTTTTATCGACAGCATGCAATTTGTTAATTGTTCTTTGGCTAAGGCTGTAAAAACTCTAACTGATCTTCCTTTGACTTCGTCGGTTTTTGATAGGCTAATAATAGATGCTAAAGCCATATTTCCTTATGATTATGCGACTGATTTAGATGTACTTGAAACCACTTATGAATTGCCTCCTATTTGGTCTGGTGTTACTGAAGATGAGTATGCTAAGGCTCAACTTATTTGGACTCAACAACGTTGTACTAAATTGGCTGACTATATGTTAACTTATCAAAAAGTGGATGTATTCCTCCTTGCGGACTATTTCCAACAATTCCGTGCCAAGGCCATTGCATACAATGGTCTAGAACCTCTAAACTTTTATGGTATTCCGGGTATGTCATGGGCCTCAGCGCTTATGACATTAACTGAGCCTATAGAACTTTTACAGGACATGGAAATGTTCAATTTTTACGAAGGAGGAATACGTGGTGGGTTAACATTTGTTAACAAACATTACGTTCCTGCTTCTGATTATACAGAATTACTATATATTGATATAAATAATCTGTATGGTTTGGCTCTTAGCCAAAATCTTCCTTTTGCTGATGGAGAATGCATAATCTCTGTCTGTCACGACCATCGGGCTGATGTCATACTAATGGCAAATCGAGGAGAAGGTTTATTAAGGCGAACATTTCTGGGCAGTGTAAGTGATTACGTTCTTCATCATGCCGATAAGCCAGTCATTATTGTGCCACCTTTGCATCATTAGCAATTTTTCACTTTTTGGATCTTTTGATTATTATTCAAATAAAATTATGAGAAATTATATTTTATCTTTAATTTATTGATATTTGACAAAATTTCTTTTAAAATAATGAATTTATTTGTATGAGAATAAAATATTTTATTTTTATAGCATTTTTTAAAAAATTTTTAAAAATAAGAACCCGTTTACAGTTGGCCAAAGATTGTAGGTAGTCATCAATGACCCTCGCCATATCAGATCTGCAATCGTGTTAAAGTGAAAAGATGGGAATAAAAATACAGAAAATAATTATTTTCTATTTTATCGTTTTGAATAATGCATTTTTATTTCGGTTTGTTTTAATTTTCCTAAGTTGGTATTTACAAAATAATTACTTTCCATATTTTTCTACCGCAGACAAATTAGAGCTTAGATGTAGAAATTCATTTAACCTTGTTTTATGAAATTTAACCTTCATTCTCAACTTTTATTTGAAATATTTTTTTTTGTTGAATTGTTTTGTATAGTGAACGGAAATGCAGGTAATAATATCATGTGTTGAATTGTTTTGTATAGTGAACGGAAATACAGCTAATAATATCATGTTTTTTTTAATAATTTGATGTGTAAAAGTATTTTATTAGGATGTAGTTTGTTAATAAAAGTAATAATAATAATAATAAAAATAATAATACTTACTATATTGTGTACAAACATTATATCTTCAAATATATAACCATTGGATAGAGCTCTTCAAGACCTTTTTAATGAATCATTATTCAATATAATCTATCGAAGGTAATCCTTAAAATTCAAATTTAAAATGTTCGCAAATGTAAAGCATGTTTAATGTATATTAATGAGTATCATACATTTAATAAACATTTATTTCTTTACCTTTGTTATTAATACTTTGAATATTGTAAATAATAAAACTATGTTTCAAATAATAATATTCAAACTAAACCAAATTTACAAACTACCGCGCCAGCCCCTCCGGGGCGGGCGGGCGAGCAGGCGGCGGTTGTGTATGTCGATGATTTTAATTTTTATTAAATGCATTTGTTTGATTTCAGAATTCGATTTGTGTGACTAACCTTGTTAAATTTGAGTTGATGTATTCGAAGGGAAAAAAATTGACCTTGACCTTTAAAAAAAATTGACCTTGACCTTAAAAAATTTGACCTTGACCTTTGTGGGGTAGGGGGTGTCCTGGAGGTGACACATCCTACTACTCACTATAGTTCATAATAGAAATCGCCACCAAGGTCAATTTCAAGTATTCCGTCAATGTAGCACAATGTGTTGCCACGAACACAGTCAAAATTATCTCACGACATATTAGGAACGATTGCGATCTTATTTTGTCAACATAATTTCAGATAATTCGGCTGAGAATTCCGATATTAATATCTCGAAATTTGTCGAAACTTTTTGAGTGAGTCTAAACGCATATTAATCCTCATCAAGTTATGAGTTTTTTTTTACCCCCTTCCAAACACACAAGCGGTAAAAAAATTTCCTATTAATCGAGTAGTAGTCAACTGAGCATTTAAAAAATTATTCACCATCGTACATTTATTGCGCCTGTGTGTATTTGTGTGTATTATACATACACCTAATTCCGAAATTTAATAACTTCTATAATCTAAAAAAAAATCAATAAATATATATTATAGGAACACACAAACTTACCTGTGTGTAGAAATTTTTCATTCCGAAATTTAGTAACTTTATTGTAGGTTTTGTGAAGGTAAGAAAAAAATAACTCAACACACCAACACAAAACACATAATGAAAAATTCATGCAAAATTCTTATATAGGTTTTTGTTCCGAATCAAATAACTGTTAACATATTGTTAAAATATAATTATTTTAAAATTATTAAAAAATGGAAGAAAATACTTTTAATTTAGATTCCGACAGCTCTACCTTGAGCTTTAGGGAAAAAGAAGAAAATACAATGTAAGTTTTATTCATTAAATTACAAACTATTAAAATATTTTATAGTATATGTGAAGGCAGCATTTCAAATATTGAAGGTCCTTCGAGATCTTTTGATTTACAGAACGAAAAAAGCCATCGAAAATGAGCTGCAGAAAGAAGATTATAAAAATTTAAAAAACTATTTCGTTCATGTACGCCGATTTTTCCCTAAATGTCTTAAAAAAATAAATGTGTTTGGTGATTAATTTTATTTATTTATAAATATAAAAATATCTAACTTACATTTTAGCGAAATAATTCCATATTAATGCATAAAATATCATAAATTTCCTAAAAAAACACCTGAAATTTAATTATTAATATATTATATTATAAATGATGACTAACAGTAATATTTAAGAACTTGAATAATGATCTCATAATTATATAAGATCAAAATTCAAAATATACTTGAAATTAAAAAAATTACCTGAAAACCATTTTTGTTGCTAATAAATTATTGAATAAATGAAATTGAGTAACTTCATTTTCACGTAAATGGTGACTCACTCAACTGGTGTGCACACCAACGTGAATTATAGAGGTTACTCAATTTCGGAATTGGGTGTAACAGGTGCACACCAACACACTCTGCCTACTCTCGAGAGTAGCCTGACCGACACATTACCAAATCTCTCCTCTGATTCGGTATTTTAGGTGCCTGAAAATGTGCTTTTTGCTATCAACGGGAAGGAATAATATCATACACAGCAACTCATTCTCTTCAATAGATTTCTCCCTGCTGTTTGATAGGCAGGCTCTCTCTCTCTCTCGTTGGCTTTTGTATTTATAATAAACTCCAATTACACCTAAATCCACAATATAAAAGTTTCTATAATCTAAAAAAATCGATAAAATTATATTATAGCAACACACAAACTTACCTGTGTGCAAAAATTTAATGTTCCGAATGTTAAAAGTTTTATTATAGGAATTGAGAAAGTGACAGAAAAATAATTTTACATACAAACACAGCACACATAATATAAAATACTGTTAGGTTCGATGGGTATGTCTTCGAACTAACACAAAAATGCTCTATCTGACTCCACGTAAATAATTTACGCGCGTAGGTATTTGGATAAATAAATAAGAAATATGATTCAAATATTTATTTTTCAATTAAAAGATTATTCACACGTTTAAATATGTATAAATATAGTTACACCACGCTGCTTTCTCTAAGTATAGAAAACGGTTATTCAAACCGCCCTGAAGAGTGTTACTAAGAATCAAGGCTGGCCCTAAATGCGCCAACAGCCCGATACAGGTGAAAGGAAAAAGAGAACGGGACAATCACCAAATTTTCGCTATAGAGTTAACCCAGAAATTGGTTAACTCTTTTCAAATAATTATTGATAACGACACAACACAAAATACGTGCTGACGTTATGATATCCCTTATTTAAAATTACTTTAATTTGTTAAAATAAACCGATTTGAAAATTACTTATAACTATTTAAATAATGATAAATACTAACTGATTTAATATCTTTATCAAATAACGTTATAATAGATAATCCACAAAATTAGCTTTCGATCCAATATTTCCAATACAAATTCTTCAATTAGATTGTCGATAAAACTAAATTTCCAAAATTCCCAAAACTAAATTTTCCTTTAATCGATGAGAATTATGCCAACTGTCACTTTGCCGAAAATTAGTTTACGATAAAACCAAATTTCCCAAAATTCCAAAACTTGACGCGAATTAGTTGGTTACTAAAAATAGAATTGACTTCTTCTTCTCTAATTTCAGACACTGCGGTTTTCTGCCTTCTTACTTCGTCCCCCCTTCTAATTTTTTATCTATTATTTATACTAATTTATTTTACGTAATTCTATTAATAGTAATTGTTTAATTACTATTTTTATTATATATTTTTAAATAATTTCTATAATTCTATTTTTAGTAATTGTTTATTACCAATTATATTTTAGTTTTAATTTTAGTATTTAATATCTATTTTTGGTAATTTTAAAATACTATTTTTATTTTAATCCTAATTTTGGTAATTTATTATTATTTTATTTATTATCTAATTTCGAACGTTCATTTCCGGTTCCTACTGAACCCCAACAATACACGCAAATTTAATATAGCTTTTTTTATTCCGAAAGTAGAGAGTCATTACCATATTGTTAACATATCATTAATTTAAAATTATTAAAATTCATGGCTGAAAAAAATTTGGATTTTGAATCTGACAACTCAACTTTGAGTTTTCGAGAAATGGATGACAAAACATCCTAAGATCTATTTATAAAATATTTTTGAAGTTAATATTTCTTTAGATTTTCAGATATTTCTTTGGAGACATTTCCATTTTGCGAAGGTGAAGATCTGACAATGTAAGAATTTTTTTATTTAATTACAAATAATTAAAATATTTTACAGCATATCAGATATTTCTACTCAAACGCCTTTGTGTGAAGATATTCAACAAGTTCCATCGACATCTTTGGAATTGAAGAAAAAATTCGAAAATCGTAAATTTTAATTACTTATTTTAAAAAAATATTTTCAAAGAATTTCAGAAAATGACAAAATCCGTCTCATCAATGCATATGAAAATGGAGAAAATTATAAAGATTTTGGAAGATTACTGGGAATCTCCAAAAAATCGATTGGAATCATTTTTTCTTAAAAAAATAAATGTGTTTGGTGATTATTTTATTTCTTTTTAGTTAAAAATATATATAACTTACATTTTATTGAAATAATTCCAAATTCATAACATATCATAAAATACCTAAAAAAGCACCTGAAATTTAATTATCAATATATTATAAATATATTATAAATGCTGATTACGAGTAATATTTAAGAGCTTGAATAATTTCATAATTATATGAAATCAAAATTCAGGCCTTAAAATATACTTAAATTTAAAAAACTTACTTCTAAAGCCATAAATAAAATTGAATTGAAATGAAAATGAAAAAATGAAATAAACTCTCTCATAAATGGTGAGTCATCAACTGATGAACACACCAACATGTATTACACCCGTTTCCACAATATAAGAGTTTCTATAATCTAAAAAAAATCGATAAAATTATATTATAGCAACACACAAACTTACCTGTGTGCAAAAATTTAATGTTCCGAATGTAGAAAGTTTTATAATAGGAATTGAGAAAGTGACAGAAAAATAATTTTACATACAAACACAGGACACATAATATAAAATATACGCAAATTTAATATAGCTTTTTTTGTTCCGAAAGTAGAGAGTCATTAACATACTGTTAACATATCATTAATTTAAAATTATTAAAATTCATGGCTGAAAAAAATTTGGATTTTGAATCTGACAACTCAACTTTGAGTTTTCGAGAAAAGGACGACAAAACATAGTAAGATCTATTTATAAAATATTTTTGAAGTTAATATTTCTTTAGATTTTCAGATATTTCTTTGGAGACATTTCCATTTTGCGAAGGTGAAGATCTGACAATGTAAGAATTTTTTTATTTAATTACAAATAATTAAAATATTTACAGCATATCAGATATTTCTAGTCAAACGCCTTTGTGTGAAGATATTCAACAAGTTCAATCGAAATCTTTGGAATTGAAGAAAAAAATTCGAAAATCGTAAATTTTAAATTTCAAAGAATTTCAGAAAATGACAAAATCCGTCTCATCAATGCATATGAAAATGGAGAAAATTATAAAGATTTTGGAAGATTACTGGGAATCTCCAAAGAATCGATTGGAACCATTATTTCTTAAAAAATAAATGTGTTTGGTGATTATTTTATTTCTTTTTAGTTCAAAATATATATAACTTACATTTTATTGAAATAATTCCAAATTCATAACATATCACAAAATACCTAAAAAAGCACCTGAAATTTAATTATCAATATATTATAAATATATTATAAATGCTGATTACAAGTAATATTTAAGAGCTTGAATAATGATCTCATAATTATATGAAATCAAAATTCAAGCCTTAAAATATACTTAAATTTAAAAAACTTACTTCTAAAACCGTAAATAAAATTGAATTGAAAATGAAAAAATAAAATAAACTCTCTCATAAATGGTGAGTCATCGATTGATGAACACACCAACATGCATTATAGAGACTTTTAACATGTGGAAACGGGTGTATAGAGACTTTTAACATCTGGAATTAGGTGTATTCGATTACCATTCTCAATGCCAACTTTATTCTGCAACTTTGAAAAGAAAGTAAAATTGGAATGACTAAAGTAGTAGAAACATAATAGACATTTTAATTGTTCCCAATACTTTCATCACAACCTTTATTTCTGTGAGAAGGCAAGGTATTAATTAATTTTTGTTATTTTTTTTATTTCATTTCATTATTATGTAGGTTTATCTTAAAATTATTCAATTAAGAAATTTTACTTATAGTTAATGCTAGACAATGGCAGTGATAAAGAGAAATATATTGCTTAATTTTTAATTAAACTTTCACCTAATATATAATTTTGTTGATTAAAAGGAAAAATTTAAATGAAATTCAATCTGCCAATATGATAATTTCTGTTTTTTATTATTAATGTTTGTCAAACTTAGTTTCCTTACCTCGAATTTGGAAAGAAAGTAAAATTGGAATGACTAAAAAGAGAATACGAAATAGAATCTCATCCTCTTCTCATTCAGGAAAGGGTTAATGAAATTTTGAAATGTTTATTGAAAGCAAAACTTCTTCCTTGACAAATAGAATGTCATCCCACATTTTCTAAGATCTATAGACCAAAGTTTATAAATGATAATAAATTGAAACCAAATATGGGGAAATCAATTAGAACTTTGAATCTCATTCCTGTTCTTACAGTAACTTTTAATGAAATTAATAATTGAAATTTAGAATAAAAGTAATTAATTAATTTTTTAGCGATTTTTGGCGTTAAATGAAGAAAACTAAATGTACAAATTTTTTATACGGTGAGTTTACTTTTACTTAAATAAATTAAAAATTTTGAAATTATTAACTAAATATTATTAATATTAAATTAATTATTATATATTAAATTATAAAATATTAAAATGAAATATTCGATTATTGCTGGTTATGGGTGTTTAGAAAGGTCCCATTTTGCGATTGGAAAACCAAATCTTGAATCCTGTCACATTGATTATATGCCGACAATTTTCTCATGGTCGACGAAAGAAGAAAAGATGAGGAGCTACAGCACTATTCAAGAAAATGATTATAAATTTATTAAATGATTTAATGATAATTATTGAAGATTTTCGGATTGTTTTATTTATTTAAAATTAATCAAAAATTTATTACATGATTTGCTGATAATTATTGAAGATTTTCAAATTGTTTTATTTATTGGGAAAATCATGTAAGTGATTTTTAATTATTAATAATTAATATCAAGATTTTAAATGTTATTAAAATTAATTTGCTTTTTTATCAAAAATTTCCAAAAAATAATTATATTTTCTGATTTTTGTACATTTTATTCGCTTGTTTGTGTGTATGTTTTATTATAGACATTGCTAGTGGTATTTTCGTGTGGTTCTTCTTTTTATAATATTTTGAAACCAATTATAAATTCGTATAATAAACTGCTAATGAATTTCCAACACACGTGTAAGTTGATGTGTTGCAAATTCAGAAATTGATATTGCAATTTAATTTCGAGTATACAAATTACATAACTAACAAAAAAATAAAATTTTATTTTAGTTAAATTTTCAAGTGGCCACATGACCTAAGGAGAGATTGATTCTCGTCCTTGTAGTTCTGCAGTTTCTAGTTTGTCATTCTTTGGATGTCAGCATAGGTATGCCAGCATCAAGCATAGTAATTGTGGGGTTGATTCTCAACCCTTGAATTATCTAGAGCTGTTTCTTTGAGTATTTGTTAAACGTCTTTTGGATTGATTCGTTACTGAGGGTCCTTATTGTTGGGTTGTATTATAGATAATTGGATTATAAATAAGGTAATGCTTTGGGAGGGGTACATATATAAATATAGATATATTGCTCAGTAATAGTTAGACAATAGTGGTGGTGAGATATTCGTAGACAACACAAAACTTTTTGAGTGAGTCTAAACGCATATTAATCCTCATCAAGTTATGAGTTTTTTTTACCCCCTTCCAAACACACAAGCGGTAAAAAAATTTCCTATTAATCGAGTAGTAGTCAACTGAGCATTTAAAAAATTATTCACCATCGTACATTTATTGCGCCTGTGTGTATTTGTGTGTATTATACATACACCTAATTCCGAAATTTAATAACTTCTATAATCTAAAAAAAAATCAATAAATATATATTATAGGAACACACAAACTTACCTGTGTGTAGAAATTTTTCATTCCGAAATTTAGTAACTTTATTGTAGGTTTTGTGAAGGTAAGAAAAAAATAACTCAACACACCAACACAAAACACATAATGAAAAATTCATGCAAAATTCTTATATAGGTTTTTGTTCCGAATCAAATAACTGTTAACATATTGTTAAAATATAATTATTTTAAAATTATTAAAAATGGAAGAAAATACTTTTAATTTAGATTCCGACAGCTCTACCTTGAGCTTTAGGGAAAAAGAAGAAAATACAATGTAAGTTTTATTCATTAAATTACAAACTATTAAAATATTTTATAGTATATGTGAAGGCAGCATTTCAAATATTGAAGGTCCTTCGAGATCTTTTGATTTACAGAACGAAAAAAGCCATCGAAAATGAGCTGCAGAAAGAAGATTATAAAAATTTAAAAAACTATTTCGTTCATGTACGCCGATTTTTCCCTAAATGTCTTAAAAAAATAAATGTGTTTGGTGATTAATTTTATTTATTTATAAATATAAAAATATCTAACTTACATTTTAGCGAAATAATTCCATATTAATGCATAAAATATCATAAATTTCCTAAAAAAACACCTGAAATTTAATTATTAATATATTATATTATAAATGATGACTAACAGTAATATTTAAGAACTTGAATAATGATCTCATAATTATATAAGATCAAAATTCAAAATATACTTGAAATTAAAAAAATTACCTGAAAACCATTTTTGTTGCTAATAAATTATTGAATAAATGAAATTGAGTAACTTCATTTTCACGTAAATGGTGACTCACTCAACTGGTGTGCACACCAACGTGAATTATAGAGGTTACTCAATTTCGGAATTGGGTGTAACAGGTGCACACCAACACACTCTGCCTACTCTCGAGAGTAGCCTGACCGACACATTACCAAATCTCTCCTCTGATTCGGTATTTTAGGTGCCTGAAAATGTGCTTTTTGCTATCAACGGGAAGGAATAATATCATACACAGCAACTCATTCTCTTCAATAGATTTCTCCCTGCTGTTTGATAGGCAGGCTCTCTCTCTCGTTGGCTTTTGTATTTATAATAAACTCCAATTACACCTAAATCCACAATATAAAAGTTTCTATAATCTAAAAAAAATCGATAAAATTATATTATAGCAACACACAAACTTACCTGTGTGCAAAAATTTAATGTTCCGAATGTTAAAAGTTTTATTATAGGAATTGAGAAAGTGACAGAAAAATAATTTTACATACAAACACAGCACACATAATATAAAATACTGTTAGGTTCGATGGGTATGTCTTCGAACTAACACAAAAATGCTCTATCTGACTCCACGTAAATAATTTACGCGCGTAGGTATTTGGATAAATAAATAAGAAATATGATTCAAATATTTATTTTTCAATTAAAAGATTATTCACACGTTTAAATATGTATAAATATAGTTACACCACGCTGCTTTCTCTAAGTATAGAAAACGGTTATTCAAACCGCCCTGAAGAGTGTTACTAAGAATCAAGGCTGGCCCTAAATGCGCCAACAGCCCGATACAGGTGAAAGGAAAAAGAGAACGGGACAATCACCAAATTTTCGCTATAGAGTTAACCCAGAAATTGGTTAACTCTTTTCAAATAATTATTGATAACGACACAACACAAAAATACGTGCTGACGTTATGATATCCCTTATTTAAAATTACTTTAATTTGTTAAAATAAACCGATTTGAAAATTACTTATAACTATTTAAATAATGATAAATACTAACTGATTTAATATCTTTATCAAATAACGTTATAATAGATAATCCACAAAATTAGCTTTCGATCCAATATTTCCAATACAAATTCTTCAATTAGATTGTCGATAAAACTAAATTTCCAAAATTCCCAAAACTAAATTTTCCTTTAATCGATGAGAATTATGCCAACTGTCACTTTGCCGAAAATTAGTTTACGATAAAACCAAATTTCCCAAAATTCCAAAACTTGACGCGAATTAGTTGGTTACTAAAAATAGAATTGACTTCTTCTTCTCTAATTTCAGACACTGCGGTTTTCTGCCTTCTTACTTCGTCCCCCCTTCTAATTTTTTATCTATTATTTATACTAATTTATTTACGTAATTCTATTAATAGTAATTGTTTAATTACTATTTTTATTATATATTTTTAAATAATTTCTATAATTCTATTTTTAGTAATTGTTTATTACCAATTATATTTTAGTTTTAATTTTAGTATTTAATATCTATTTTTGGTAATTTTAAAATACTATTTTTATTTTAATCCTAATTTTGGTAATTTATTATTATTTTATTTATTATCTAATTTCGAACGTTCATTTCCGGTTCCTACTGAACCCCAACAATACACGCAAATTTAATATAGCTTTTTTTATTCCGAAAGTAGAGAGTCATTACCATATTGTTAACATATCATTAATTTAAAATTATTAAAATTCATGGCTGAAAAAAATTTGGATTTTGAATCTGACAACTCAACTTTGAGTTTTCGAGAAATGGATGACAAAACATCCTAAGATCTATTTATAAAATATTTTTGAAGTTAATATTTCTTTAGATTTTCAGATATTTCTTTGGAGACATTTCCATTTTGCGAAGGTGAAGATCTGACAATGTAAGAATTTTTTTATTTAATTACAAATAATTAAAATATTTTACAGCATATCAGATATTTCTACTCAAACGCCTTTGTGTGAAGATATTCAACAAGTTCCATCGACATCTTTGGAATTGAAGAAAAAATTCGAAAATCGTAAATTTTAATTACTTATTTTAAAAAATATTTTCAAAGAATTTCAGAAAATGACAAAATCCGTCTCATCAATGCATATGAAAATGGAGAAAATTATAAAGATTTTGGAAGATTACTGGGAATCTCCAAAAAATCGATTGGAATCATTTTTTCTTAAAAAAATAAATGTGTTTGGTGATTATTTTATTTCTTTTTAGTTAAAAATATATATAACTTACATTTTATTGAAATAATTCCAAATTCATAACATATCATAAAATACCTAAAAAAGCACCTGAAATTTAATTATCAATATATTATAAATATATTATAAATGCTGATTACGAGTAATATTTAAGAGCTTGAATAATTTCATAATTATATGAAATCAAAATTCAGGCCTTAAAATATACTTAAATTTAAAAAACTTACTTCTAAAGCCATAAATAAAATTGAATTGAAATGAAAATGAAAAAATGAAATAAACTCTCTCATAAATGGTGAGTCATCAACTGATGAACACACCAACATGTATTACACCCGTTTCCACAATATAAGAGTTTCTATAATCTAAAAAAAATCGATAAAATTATATTATAGCAACACACAAACTTACCTGTGTGCAAAAATTTAATGTTCCGAATGTAGAAAGTTTTATAATAGGAATTGAGAAAGTGACAGAAAAATAATTTTACATACAAACACAGGACACATAATATAAAATATACGCAAATTTAATATAGCTTTTTTTGTTCCGAAAGTAGAGAGTCATTAACATACTGTTAACATATCATTAATTTAAAATTATTAAAATTCATGGCTGAAAAAATTTGGATTTTGAATCTGACAACTCAACTTTGAGTTTTCGAGAAAAGGACGACAAAACATAGTAAGATCTATTTATAAAATATTTTTGAAGTTAATATTTCTTTAGATTTTCAGATATTTCTTTGGAGACATTTCCATTTTGCGAAGGTGAAGATCTGACAATGTAAGAATTTTTTTATTTAATTACAAATAATTAAAATATTTACAGCATATCAGATATTTCTAGTCAAACGCCTTTGTGTGAAGATATTCAACAAGTTCAATCGACATCTTTGGAATTGAAGAAAAAAATTCGAAAATCGTAAATTTTAAATTTCAAAGAATTTCAGAAAATGACAAAATCCGTCTCATCAATGCATATGAAAATGGAGAAAATTATAAAGATTTTGGAAGATTACTGGGAATCTCCAAAGAATCGATTGGAACCATTATTTCTTAAAAAATAAATGTGTTTGGTGATTATTTTATTTCTTTTTAGTTCAAAATATATATAACTTACATTTTATTGAAATAATTCCAAATTCATAACATATCACAAAATACCTAAAAAAGCACCTGAAATTTAATTATCAATATATTATAAATATATTATAAATGCTGATTACAAGTAATATTTAAGAGCTTGAATAATGATCTCATAATTATATGAAATCAAAATTCAAGCCTTAAAATATACTTAAATTTAAAAAACTTACTTCTAAAACCGTAAATAAAATTGAATTGAAAATGAAAAAATAAAATAAACTCTCTCATAAATGGTGAGTCATCGATTGATGAACACACCAACATGCATTATAGAGACTTTTAACATGTGGAAACGGGTGTATAGAGACTTTTAACATCTGGAATTAGGTGTATTCGATTACCATTCTCAATGCCAACTTTATTCTGCAACTTTGAAAAGAAAGTAAAATTGGAATGACTAAAGTAGTAGAAACATAATAGACATTTTAATTGTTCCCAATACTTTCATCACAACCTTTATTTCTGTGAGAAGGCAAGGTATTAATTAATTTTTGTTATTTTTTTTATTTCATTTCATTATTATGTAGGTTTATCTTAAAATTATTCAATTAAGAAATTTTACTTATAGTTAATGCTAGACAATGGCAGTGATAAAGAGAAATATATTGCTTAATTTTTAATTAAACTTTCACCTAATATATAATTTTGTTGATTAAAAGGAAAAATTTAAATGAAATTCAATCTGCCAATATGATAATTTCTGTTTTTTATTATTAATGTTTGTCAAACTTAGTTTCCTTACCTCGAATTTGGAAAGAAAGTAAAATTGGAATGACTAAAAAGAGAATACGAAATAGAATCTCATCCTCTTCTCATTCAGGAAAGGGTTAATGAAATTTTGAAATGTTTATTGAAAGCAAAACTTCTTCCTTGACAAATAGAATGTCATCCCACATTTTCTAAGATCTATAGACCAAAGTTTATAAATGATAATAAATTGAAACCAAATATGGGGAAATCAATTAGAACTTTGAATCTCATTCCTGTTCTTACAGTAACTTTTAATGAAATTAATAATTGAAATTTAGAATAAAAGTAATTAATTAATTTTTTAGCGATTTTTGGCGTTAAATGAAGAAAACTAAATGTACAAATTTTTTATACGGTGAGTTTACTTTTACTTAAATAAATTAAAAATTTTGAAATTATTAACTAAATATTATTAATATTAAATTAATTATTATATATTAAATTATAAAATATTAAAATGAAATATTCGATTATTGCTGGTTATGGGTGTTTAGAAAGGTCCCATTTTGCGATTGGAAAACCAAATCTTGAATCCTGTCACATTGATTATATGCCGACAATTTTCTCATGGTCGACGAAAGAAGAAAAGATGAGGAGCTACAGCACTATTCAAGAAAATGATTATAAATTTATTAAATGATTTAATGATAATTATTGAAGATTTTCGGATTGTTTTATTTATTTAAAATTAATCAAAAATTTATTACATGATTTGCTGATAATTATTGAAGATTTTCAAATTGTTTTATTTATTGGGAAAATCATGTAAGTGATTTTTAATTATTAATAATTAATATCAAGATTTTAAATGTTATTAAAATTAATTTGCTTTTTTATCAAAAATTTCCAAAAAATAATTATATTTTCTGATTTTTGTACATTTTATTCGCTTGTTTGTGTGTATGTTTTATTATAGACATTGCTAGTGGTATTTTCGTGTGGTTCTTCTTTTTATAATATTTTGAAACCAATTATAAATTCGTATAATAAACTGCTAATGAATTTCCAACACACGTGTAAGTTGATGTGTTGCAAATTCAGAAATTGATATTGCAATTTAATTTCGAGTATACAAATTACATAACTAACAAAAAAATAAAATTTTATTTTAGTTAAATTTTCAAGTGGCCACATGACCTAAGGAGAGATTGATTCTCGTCCTTGTAGTTCTGCAGTTTCTAGTTTGTCATTCTTTGGATGTCAGCATAGGTATGCCAGCATCAAGCATAGTAATTGTGGGGTTGATTCTCAACCCTTGAATTATCTAGAGCTGTTTCTTTGAGTATTTGTTAAACGTCTTTTGGATTGATTCGTTACTGAGGGTCCTTATTGTTGGGTTGTATTATAGATAATTGGATTATAAATAAGGTAATGCTTTGGGAGGGGTACATATATAAATATAGATATATTGCTCAGTAATAGTTAGACAATAGTGGTGGTGAGATATTCGTAGACAACACAAAACTTTTTTGAGTGAGTCTAAACGCATATTAATCCTCATCAAGTTATGAGTTTT